>PVKA01011511.1:0-60703 GCA_004027165.1 Ctenomys sociabilis | reverse complement strand
TTTTTTTTTTTTTTTTTTTTTTTTTTTTTTTTTTTTTTTTTTTTTTTGAGAAACCAGGGATTGAACTCAGGCCCTTGCACTTGCCAGGAAAGTGCTTATTCCACTGAGCCATCTCCCCAGCCCCCTGATTTTTTTCTTTCTACAACCCTTCCTTTGTCTACACCTGTCAAAAGTGGGCACTCCTTTGACATTCAACTACCTTAGGTGCTTGAACTCGACACCACAATCCAACACAGTCCAGCATTCTGCAACCATATTTTATTTTTAAAGAAAACAAAATAGTGATAGGAAAAAAAATAGCATTAGAAACGATACAAGATTTCACAAAACAAAGCACTAGGAATTCAAAAATAGTTGCTGTATCACATGATGCTATTTCTTTTTTTTTATTTTATTGAACTACAAATGTCAGTCAGACAGTTTCAAGACACCTTAACAATACAGATTCGATAAATTAATACATTGCAAACTGTTTTCATAATGTTTTGGTATTGTACAAGGTGCATATATGATATTATATTTGCAGATATTATTTTAGCAGATATCTCTTATCAGTGAATTAAGAGTGTAGCTGCTTACTTATCTTATTTTTTATACCTGAATTATATCAAAAATTCAGTAATTATTTTCCTAGTGGATGACCGTAGTACTAGAAGCCGACATAATATCCTGTCCAACCACCATTAGTGCAGATCTTGCCTCTCATATAATTATGTAGAAGCACAGCATTATCTATCCCAACTGTATTGTCTATACACACACATCATGATTTTTTCTTTCTACACCCCCTTCCTTTGTCTACACCTGTCAAATATGGGCACTCCATTGTCATTCAACTAACTTAGGCGCTTGAACTCCACACCACAATTCACCATGCACTAATTTAAAGTCAAAATGGATTAAAGATCTAAATTTTAAAACAGAAACACTCAATCTCCTGGAAGAGAAAGTAGGAGGAACTCTTGAAGACATAGAGGTAGGTAAAGGGTTCATGAACAAACACATATTCGCACGGGAAGCTCTTGAACGAATCAACTACTGGGATCAACTCTTCTTAAGGAGGTTCTGCAAGTCAAAAGAAATTGTCAACAGAGTGAAAAGACAACCCCCAAACTTTGAAAAAATCCTAACTAATAAGCAATCAGACAGAGGACTACTGTCTAGAATATATAAAGAACTAAGATATAAAAGGGCCCTCAAATTTAAAGACATGATGTTATTTTCAAATTCGTTGCTCAGATTCCCAATATAAACATGTAAAGTTTGTTTGAGGCAAATAATAAAGCAAAATAATAAAAAAGTTATAATAAATTCAAAAGACAAAAAGAAAAGTGAAATCAAAAGAAAATAAAAAGCATTAATTTCTCCTTTCAAAAGACCAGCAAAAATCTATGTGGCTGCACATATAATACCATAGTATGATTTCAATTATTTTGGAAAAATAACTAGAAGGGAATAATTGACTTGAATGGGACCTTCAATCCTAGCATTTTGAGAAATCTCCATACTGATTTCCACAATGGTTTTGCCAGCCTGAACTCCCTCCAACAGTGGATAAGGGCTCTTTTTTCCAACATTTTCTCCAAAAGTACCAGTGGAAATATTCAGCTGAATTACTTATGCTCTTAAATTAATGAAATTTTGTAAGAAGTTATGAAACCATATTTCTTAGAGCAATTTCTATGTCTTAACATTATAATGGCCAGTTAAAATGATTTTTAAAAATTTTTCTGTCATATATATATATATACATCATTTTTATTTTTATTTTCATTAATATTATTTTTAATGTATTTGGTTGTTGCACTGTATCACTACATAACTTGGACTCCTGTGATCCTCCTGCTTTTAGCTTCCCCAGTACTGGGATTACAGGCATGTATCACTGCACCCAGATTGTGTGGCCAGCTCAGCACACTTAGGGGGTGGGTCTGGCATGACACGTGGCCAGAATCGAACTGCAGTCTCTGGGCTTGCCCAACCTTTCCTTAGCAGGTGCTTTAGTCCACTGAATTATTTTACCAGCCCCACATAATTATTTTCACTTAACATGTTGTCTGCATTACATGCAATGTTTAATTATCTTGGAGAGTGGTTTCATGCATATAATAATTTTTATTTTATGTATCCCCTCATCTCCTCCTCCTTTAATATTTATTTTGGCATTTTCTTTCTTGTCAATTTTTGGTCATGCATATAGCATAAACTTTACATTCATTGAAGTTACTAAGTTATTGCACATGACATATCTTTATTCCACTTAGTTCACTAATCTCTACCCTCTCTTTGATCTCTTATTATTTGCAAGAGATTCATCTCCGGCTGCTTATACCTATTCTATATTATTATGTTTGCACTTTGACTCACTCAAATGAAAGATTAGCTTTCAATAAGATTATCATTTAGAGTGGAAAATAGGTAAATGGTTGTTTTAAAGTGCTATATATGTATTTTTTTTTCTTTATCATATTGAGAGATAAGCTCAGGGAGTCCTGAGCTACATTATCAGACCATTTATAATTTTACTTTAAGCAGAAACGTTACGTTTCACAGACTGGACTTGAACTTGGGATCCACTTAAGTATGTGCCATCACCCTCAGCTGAAAATTAACTTGGAAGCTCATGATGGTAGTAGTCCACTTTGTCTTATAGAGTGAGTGAGAAATAAGTTTTAGAAAAATATAGCAAGTAATGTCTTATATTTTAATATATGTAGATTGCCTGCTATTTCAGAATTATATATGTATATGTGCATTACTCAGAACATGTATTATTGGTTTATGATTTATGATCATAAATGATAGCATTTATGATTTGAGATGACATACATAAATATATATTTCATAAAATGACCATAACCTACATTGGATAAAAGTTTATAACATTATATCCTTATAATAATTGTATGCTGAACACTGTGATTATATGAAAATCTCACTAAATCTCAAACACTGACATCTTGGGCTTACTATGCTACAGCAATCTTTCTTTTTTTTTTTTTTTTTTTTTTTTTTTTTTTTTTTTCTGTCTTTTTTGAGACAGGGTCTCATTGTGCAGTTCAGGCTGGCCTTGAGCTCACTTTGTAGCTCAGGCTGGTCTCGAACTGACAACAATCCTCCTGCCTCAGCCTCCCGAGTGCTGGGATTACAGGCATGCGCCACCACGCCCGGCGCAATCTTTCTTGAGTACCTCATATAATAATGGTACCCAAGTTATAAGTTTATTGTGAGAGTTACAAATAGATTTGTAATTAATTTATTTTTATCACATGCTAATTATTTTACTTACTCTGGTGTAATAAATGCATAAAAATATTATATTTACATTTTATATTTAATAATAAATTCCATAGTGTGAGTAAGACTGTCTGCCCTGCTCTCAAGACCCCCAGACCCAGACCAGGCCTGGCGTGCATGGGAGAGCTTCAGCTCTGCCACTCACTGGACCCTTCAGGACCCAGCCCAGGCCTGCCATACACTGGTGTGCAACTCTGCAGCTGAAGTCCCTGCAGGGATACTAGAGGACAGAGCTATCCAGCTAATCCAGGAGCGGAAAACCTTGCCAGAAGGGCACAACAGGTTCTCTTCCAAAGGCTACAGCAGGAAGAAGCTAAGCACATCAGCCAGACCCAAGACAGGCACATAAGCATGAATTCAGACTTCTTAGATCCACACTCAATAAGCTGAGGGATTTTGTTAGACCAAGATCTATAACAGCATCCTCCCTTTTTCTCTCTTGACTGAGAGAGGGGCAAAAGGTAACCAGGGTGAACTAATCTGGTCTAAAGACAGCAGGTACATCAAGGGCAAGTGATCAGACAGAACTTCGGGGAATTGACTTAAATGCAAATTCCCAATGTAATATCTTCTTAGCTTTACAGACACATTACTTGCTCTTACTTTCTAAAATACAACCTATTAGCTATGAAAGTTTGTCAACTGCTAATTGTCACTACACATTATTAGTGTTCCCAACTATAGTTTTATAAATACAAAACTATAACTACTTTAACTATATATCTCTCTTGGGTAAGAATTTCCATAGGTACTAACTGCACCGAAGCTCTGCAACAAAAGTCACAGGACAGTGCTATACAGAATGAAAAAGGGAAGGAGAAAAATTCAATCTCAGGCCCTGAGCCCACCCAGAACAAATGCACAGAAGAAACTGGGAATCACAAAGCTGAAATGTCTGAATTAATAAAGTCTGATGTAAGAACAACAACAACAACAACAACAACAAAAAAAAAAAAAACTGCAGAAAGGTATAGAGAAAATCGGATCAGAAATAACCTCTAAAATAAGAAATCTCTGAATTCGTAGCATCTTAAGTAAAAAATCAACTGCAGTAACATATAGAGGAGATAAGATCAGAAACAATCTCTGAAGTAAAAAAGAAATAAAAAATAAGTATAATGAAAGAATTAATCACTGCTTCTCAAGAAGACACTGATAAAAATTTAGAGGAGTATAGAGAAATGATGGATGCCATAAATGAGAAATATAAGAAAGAAATAGATCTCATGAGGAGGAATCAAAGAGATATAGAGGAACTTAAAATCTTGATCACAAGTTTGAAAAACGATTTGAATGAAAGTGAAGATAGTTTCAAATCTTGAAGACACAGTGGCACCTAGTGAACAGGTAAGAAAAGATACCTTACAAACCAATAAGATGCAGGAAAAAATGGTTCATCCTCTGGAAGACAATGCAAAGATGAACAACATAAGACCGATAGGCATCAGTGGGAAAGAAGGAGTCAACACACATGATATAAAAAGAATACATCCAGGGGACCACCTGCTCGGGGACCTCTCCTGTCTCTCTCTCAGATAGGAGATTTCCTTTCCTCATTAAATATATACTGCTTATTAAAAACAGAATATGGACAGAAGTAATAGCAGAAAACTTCCCAAATATGGGAAACAATCTGATATGTAGTTAACTGAAGCATTTAGAACTCCAAGTAACTACAACCCAATTGAAGTTATTAGCTAATTATTTTAAAACCTATGTAGGATACTTTCACATTAATGTTGAGATGATATTAAGTCATATTTAATTAATAAAATAATGAAGACAATACCTAAGTTATTTATTTTAATGAAAAATTATAGTGAATTTTACATATGAATTAGAGTGATAACTAGGATAGGCCATATTAAATTTAACATTTGTGGGACCAGGAGGATGGCTCAATAGAATAAGAGCTTCAGTGGCAAGTGCAAGGGCCTGAGCACAAATCGGCTTCTGCAAATAAATAAATAAATAAATAAATAAATAAATAAATAAATAAATTTAACATTTGTAAGTGAAAGAAAGGCAAATATTTCCCAGCTAAATATTTTAGAAAACCAGCAGAATATATTTGGCTTTCTATTTTAAAATATCCACAATTTTAAAAATGGATATTATTGACAATCAAGTTTTAAAAATAATTTTTGTCAAAATGAGAATCAATCTTAGAGTTGAACATTAAACATACAAAAACTTTCATATAAGATCAATTTGTTCTGTTATCTGAGACTTGTTTGCAAGAAAGTAGATGAACTTAAACTGCATTGTCCCAGAACAGAACACCTATGCACTTGTAATTTTAAAATCCATGTCCTTGAACAATAAAGAAAACCAAGTTATAATTATAAAATGCATAACTACTATAATTTGAAATATCGATAGCAAATAAATACTAGTACAACATGCATTGTATTTGATCTCATCACAGTATGTAATAATTTGAAAATCCTAAAAACTACTACAGTGGTATTTCTCCTGAAAAGCAGCATTTCTTTTCTAATTCAAATTAAGTTTCAACACTTATTTTGATATATATTAATACATTAAGTAAGTATTGTTAAATGCTGAGCCATATGCTGAAAAATATGACTTTCAATAATAATTAGAAAGTTTATAACAATATGCAATGTATTGCTTGTAACTGTCCTACTGACCTGTTTCATTGTTATTTTATCCTTTTTTCATTAAAATGTGTAAAAGATAATAAATAAATGTAATGCATCACATAAATAGAGAAAAATGAATGTCTTCATTCTGAATAAAATATGCTGCAAAAGATACAGAATTGTACAAAAGTAACAGATAAAGAATTAGATGGACAGAGTTTAAAAGTGGCTGGCCCATTGAGAGATGCTCTGAGAAATGCAGGGGCTTTATAGAAGGACAGCAGTCATGTCTGTACTTAATTGACTATGCAGAGTGATAGGTGTCCTTTTTAATGTGGTAAAACACTGTCATCATAAGAACATGCACACAATTTCTTTGTCTCGTCCTGATTCAATGTCAGAATTCAGATTTCCTTAGACATAAAAGATCTCTTTTTCTTTGTTTACACTTTTTTGAAATTCTTAAGAATGCTGAAATTTTTCTTTCTAAGAGAAAAATCAAACAAAAAGCTGAAAATTGCCAAGTTAGTGGAGTATGATTGTGTTTGTACTGTATACACAGAAGTTGTTTTAAAAGCTTATCACTTAAATAAATACTATAACTGGAAGAAATATTTACCTTCTATTCGTGTTGTGTGCAAAGTTAATATTTCTGTGTATTTTTCAAAGTGGTTATTTTAAAGCTTTCTTGTGTAAAGCTACATTGCTTCAGCATCAAGCTTGAGGTTTTGTACTGATAAAGTAAAATAAATTAATTTAATTGCATTTGCCTTTGAATGTTTATTTTTTTCTCTTTGTAACTTATTGGATTCTTTTCTGTAAATAAAATTTTTAGGAATTAAAAGGAAAATATGTTTTAAAATCACATGTACCTTTCGAGACCATCTTGATCATGAAAAATAGATGCCATGTTGCTAAAATTAATTATTTTATCAATATTATTTTCCTAAAAGTCAAAAAGATTTATTTTAGAACAATATTATTTACATGGGATTTCTTAAAAGTGAAGAGGAATAAAATATCTTGTACCCAGTAAGTCACACATAGAAGTAGTCTTGGTTTGAAAGAGTTGAATACTAGGATACTGGGTGGTGCGAGAACAGGGACCTAGACTGGAGAAAGATTTAGATCGTGATGTCAAAACATCACCACTTTACCACTTTATTATTCCTGTATCCCAGTGAATGATCAACATTAAGATATTCATTCATGAGGCTGGGGTAATATCTCAGTGGCATTACTGCCTGCCTGGCACGCACAAGGTCCTCTGTTCGATCCCTACTACACAAAAAAAGGTATTCATTCATAACCTGACTATTTAAACAGAGTTCCTGGAAGTTTTGGCCCAGAATAGACAAAGAAAAAGGAAAGATATGGTGAGGCTCTCTCAGAATTTGGGTATTTAGGGTGCAAATTGGAAACAAGGGATGATCTTATATGTGTGAAAATCGTAGATGGTAATAAGTTTATATTAAAAGCAAAAATGAGTAAAGTAAGAGTCTTATAGGATCTAACTACTAAATAAGAAAATCAATGTTGGACTTCTGGGATAAGTAACTCCTTTGCCAGGCTCTGGTTAAAATGATGTCCCAAGAAGATAACTCTGTAAGGAAGATTTCTAGAGTATTTGTGGAAAACAACAAAGAAAAAAACAAAACATGTAACATTCAAGACTCAAGTTATACAATGAGAGTTTTTAAAAGGCTGACAAAAAAGTCAATTGTAGAGCCTAGGGAGATAGCTTAGTAGAATAAACACTTGCCTGGCAAGTACAAAGGCTTAAGTTCAATCCCCAGTTCCTTAAAAAAAGGAAAGAGAAAAAAGTCAGTTTTATAAATTCATTATTTAATGAAATCAGTTTTCTGTTTTTGTTTTTATAGAGTACACTATAGTATTAAATAGAAAAATTGTAAGTGATACAAAATTTCAGTTAATTAAGTAGTATGAATTTCACAGTATTTGTTGTAATGCTAGATGTGGTATTATACACAGTGGAATATTATTCATCTATAAAACAGGATAAATGAAATTGTTTCCAGGGCTTCACACAAACTAGAAGACTTTTCAAAAGTGCATATTTAGAAATAGTAGTGTTATTCCTAAGCAAAGAAAGTCAAGCTGTGAAAATGGAATTTGCACCTCTAGTAAAAGGTAGAGCCAGAACCAAAATTGACATAGTGTGAACTGAAATGCTGCTATGTACAGTACAATACTGTACCATTGACAGGATTTCCCCCAAAATGAAGTACTCCACTTACTTTGGAACACATTTAGCCCATCATTCTTGATAATGTGTCTTTTTCTATGATAACTTGCAAAAATAAAATGCCACTATTTTTCAATCACCAGTTATATACTGTCTTCATAAAATTACTTGAATATGACTTAATAACACTATAGAAAAGAGTTTATTACAAGGATAGAAGAGTAGAAGCAAAGGTATTTTTTGAGATGCGCATTGATTAGTCTTTGTACATTTCCTTGGAAAAAGGAAATTGGCGTGCTGCTAAACTACTGAAGTAGTTTGGCCTTAAAACAGGAATGCAGTATGTAGGGATCTCTCTGTGCTTGAGACTTGCGTAAATAAATATGTGGTATTTTATTAATTCATTTTTGAAAGGATGGAAACTTTAGAGACAGGAGCAATTTTATTTCAGACGAACTATATTACAGGTGATTTTCTAAAAGTTGATATTAATAGTATGCTTTTATCATGCATAGTCAGTATAGGGATTTTGTACCTGTATATAATACATCTTTTAAAATTTAAAGAGAATACAGCATGGTAAAAAAAATAGAAATGATACAGATTTTAACTAAACAAAATATTTGACAATGCTTGTATTGCATCACATTATCTTCAAATAGTTGTTTAGATTACTAATATAAACATGCAAAGTTTGTTTTAAAAAGTATAAGAAATTAAAAGGGAGAAGAAAAAAATTGAACCATAAACTGATTTTTAAAAAGTGCTCCTTTATTTTAACTGCTCCTTTTTTTAAATTGGTAGACCAGAAAAGATCAGCAGTACAATTATTCAAACTGTATTATTCAAAAAAATACAATTATTCAAATTTATATTATACATAAATATATGCTTTCCCTTTTTTCTTCTGTCTTTTTCATCATGTAGTTTTTCCTTCCAATTGAGGTGTGTTCCCTTTCACTGTATCCACTGTACATTTCAAATTTTATTTACTCTTTTAAATTCTTGCACTAGTAAGATAATATTACTCATTCATTTAAAAAAAGATACACTTGAGGCTTTTACAAGTAAATGGATGTAACTATTGAGTATACTGGTAAATGAAATAAATCAGACCCACACGTAATATATCTCAATTCAATTTTTCTTCCTTCCCCTCCTTTCTCTTCAATCCATTATAAAACTTTGCTTCGTTTCTATTTTTTTTCTTTCTTCTCTCTGCCATGTTCCACTTCCTATTTGAACATCTTCCTAGCGCTTTGTTTGATATTGACAATCAGTTGTTAACTCAGCTTTAGAGATGTGAACAGGATGCCAACAGCACATTGTTTATCTGTGCCAACAAAAGGGGCCACTTAAGCAAAAAATACACAGGTACAAAAATTAAGCTATAGTGAATAAAAATTTAAAAATTGTCTAATTGTGAAGATAATTAAAGAAAGGAAGAGGTTTTAGGTTTCACTAAAAAGTATATCAACATTGTATAACATTAAAGAATACAAAATGAAACTGTAGGATGGTTTCTCTAAGAGGAAGGCTGTCTCAAACTGTAATAAAATATGTAGAAAGAAACTATAATAAAGTTCAGTGTGATTGACAGAAGCCACTTTATGGGCTGTGAGGAAGAAAAGACAGTAAAGAATAGTATATGGCTAGAGTAGATAATTAGGAGGCAAAGACAGGAATCACAAATGCCTATTTAATAAATTCCATAAATTTGGTGTCTGGAGAGTTACAAAGGAGAGGAAATGTGAAATTGCAAAAGTATGTTTCTAATGGAGCTATCAAAGCCTGTTGAATGGCCTTGAGAAAGGAATAAAAGTTATTATGTTTTGTTGGTCTAACATGATTTCCAATGCTTTTCCTTTAATTATCTTCACAATTAGACAATTTATAAATTTTTATTCACTATAGTTTATTCACTATAATTTATCCAAGAAAGGAGAATTGGTGATTGAAGAGAGTTAGGAGACTTGCAGGAAAGAAGACCTTGAAAAATGAACGTGATTATTTTCAAATAATAGCTGGCAATTAAAAAATGGAAAAACATGATGAATTTTAAATAGACTTAATACAGGAAGTCATTAAGGATGCATAATTAAGGTCTATAATTTTCCATTTTCTCTTAAATGCCACCATTTTGAGAAGAGTAAGTAAAAGGAGGACATTATGTGTATACACTGGACAAATTTAATTTAATGCAAATTCACTGGGTAATAAATTAACAATAACTTTTTGATTTGAAACTGAGACATAAATTTCAATTATATAGGCTTCATGTCTGGAAGGAGATTCTCACCTTTTTGGCTTAATGTTTGAAGTATTTATGGAACAGAAGGATTTCTTTTGTGAATTAAAACATAGTTTCAAAAATTATATTTCATTTCTAGATAAAGCAAATGAAATGTATGGACTTTGCTCTACATTGGGGAACAGATGAACAGGTTAGCTGATGGGTAAGTGAGTGACTATTTGGAATGATAAGGCAAACAGATTTCTCATTTTGGGTCATGTTATTATTCTTAATTACCATATCAAAAATCTTCATACAATAACAGTGTTTCTATATTAATCAAATGTTATCAAAAAGTCACTTTACGTATGAATCATACTTGTATGTACTATATAGTTTTTCAGATATTTCAAGTAAAAACAATATATTCTATATATGATACAAGGTAGTTGGTGAAACTCCATTACCTGCGTACAAGCAACTTTACAAATAGTGTATGTCTTCCCTACAAAGGATTATAATGACAAAAATAAATATTTCACAAAGTTAAAAGGTCTAAGAAAGGAAAAAATGATAATGTTTTCTTCTTGTATATGAACAAAAGAGAAATGACAGAAAATAAGAGACCTAGAAATAAAATGTGAAGCCAAATATTCTGCTGTTAAGTACAAATTGTTGTGACTTTTAAAACGTAGGTACTATGGTGAACTGAAGCTATTGCCAAGGGTCAAGGGAATAAAGTCAGAACACAGGCTGTTTGGCGTAGCCCTCTAAAATCTGGATGCCCTCCAAAGAAGATTTAATCACTTCTTCACATTCTCAGTTTTCTGGCAATATTGTCTAGTTTCATTGTCATTTTAATAAGGCATTAAGAGCTTCTCTATGTCAGTGACCATCCCTAAAATATACATGCAGGATTATTGGATCAGATGCCTGATGGGGCATCTTAGATAAATTTGGATTATGTCTTTGTGAAACATGCACATATGCTATGATTTCTGACTCCTGTACATATGTTATACTCAAATACATTTGATTTATACCTTTTGAATTTTTCTAGTTAGTCTAACATATTAGCACTGATCTACATTAGTCCAGTTTGGGGAGATCAAAACCAGAGCTGTTAGGAATATAAAATCTTCATAGTATTTAATTGCATCGAACCTAGTCCATCTCCCCCACAGAAAAAGAATATCTGTCATCCTATCAATTTTTTTAAAGGTATGTGGAATAATTTGTTAAAAAGACTTAAGGGAGATTATAGATTAGGACATGTTAAGTACCAGAGGTGATAGTTTCATGTAGGAAGAAATGGAAGTGGTAAAGACACTCAGAGCCCACAATCCTTGTACTCTGTCGGCATGTCCAACAATTTGAATTTTTTTCATTAATTTGTATGTCAATCATATAGCATTCATTTTCCAAAAAAATTAAATAATGATATTTTTAAAAAATGAGCACTGACCACAAATGCTGTTTAGTAAATCTACTGTCCAGTGAGAAAGGAATAAAAGTTATTATGTTTTGTTGGTCTAACATGATTTCCAATGCTTTGCATTTATGTGGTTGTTGAGAAGTTATAATTATGCACTGGCCCTACCTTTGGGTGCGCTGAGCAGGTGATGGAGACTGGGCATGGTGGCACCTGCCTCTAATCCCAGCACTAGGGAGACAGAAATCAGGAGGGGCCCCTGGGAGTCTGGGCTGTGTAGTGAGACCCTGCACAATAAAAAAAGGAAGTTATGATTAAATACAGGAATACAACTTGGAAAATAAAAATAATCTATCATTGATCAAGAACAAAATCTTGACAATTCAGAGAGTACAATATGAGGATCAAGAGTGACATTTTCTTTGACATATAATTCTACATTTTAAAAATAATTCTATTGTTTTATCTGTGTTTAAAGCTTTTAATGAAAAGTTTTTTCTATAATACATAACCTTCTTTATATTTGGTTATTTTATTTTATTTTATTTTATTTTATTGAAGTATAAATATCAATGAGAGTTTCAAGACACATTAACAGGACAGATTTGATAAATTAATATATTGCAAACTGTTTTCATAATATTTTGGTATCATACAAGGTGCATACATGATATTATACTTACAGACATTATTATAGCAGATGTCTCTTATCAGTAAATTAAGAGAGTGTATATTTGGTTATGTTCCTGACTATTGGTGTTATATTTCTGGTCCATTGTCTTGCCAGATTGTCTTCTAGCTGTGTTAAATAGACAATAATATTGCTTCATGCCTCTCCAGTTTTACCCAAGCTGACACCTCTGTCAGATTCTACCTTCTCTGAGAAAACTCTTAAGAGTTAATGACTCTTAATAACTAAATTGAAAATGAACTTCAACAGAAAATCTCCACTGAACTCACCTAGCAAAGGCCAAATTGTGATCACTACCTTTTTATTCCTAACACTTTAGAGCCTACTGATATTTAGATAGTGTTGAAATATTTATTCATATATTTATCTTAAGCACAGCTGAGTTTATTGCAAAGCTAATAAACGTTAAGCTTCATGATCCCTTCCTAGCATTAGAACATTTCAAGGAAATGTTCTTGAAAGAATCTTAGGAATGTTTTCATGCAGCATTTTTATATGATATCTGAGACAGACAGACAAACAGATGATAGACAGATACAGAGTAGAGTGTGAAATGAGCCATGTATTCCACATGCTGTTTTATCCCCCCACAGAAATTACTTTTCTGGCTTCCTACATCACAGTGTGACAGATACTGATAAGCAGAGCACTGTACAGGGGTAGTTACATCACATGGCCAGAAAATGTGACATGCCAAGCTTTCTAGGCAACCAGCAGAGAAAAGCTAAGATCCTGAAAGGAAGGAAAAAGGCAGAGCAGGCATCCAGGTATTTGACTTCCCTATGGAAACCTTTAATGATTCTGACGTGTTGTAAATCATGAGACATAAAAGCCAAAAAAATGGACAAAAAAAAAGAAAAACTTAAAAACAGAATTGTCAGTAGTTACATGTTACTGAAGAGACAAATATTAGGGTGCATAACTCTGGAAAGTAACTCTGGGTATAAATCAACAAAACACACACAAGAAACCCACAAGAATGATACTAAATTAGTGTGGAAATTTTAGAGGAAAACTTAAAGAATACAAAATAAATTAGACCTGGGTTAAACTTGATAACACCTGTAATTCCTAGGCTGCTTAGAAAAAGGCACATTTGGAAATGTACTTCGATTTAAGTTTTACTCTTTTTTCCTGGCATGTAGTATGACTTGGAAGTCATGAACTGGATATGGAGGCTCAGACATGTAGGCATCATGAAAACTAATGCAGGAGCATCTTTGCAAGTTCAAGGAAGACCTGCACTGCTACAACATAGTGATCTAAACTATTTCATATATACATACATACATATATCATTATATATGTATGAATATATATATATATATATATATATGAAATAGAAAATAAAATCAGACAAAAACTTTCTCACAAAATTTGTTGCAAAAAGCAAACTTCAAAATAACCATATTCAAAAGAATGGGCAAGTGGAGAATTTTACCATGGACAAGAAAAACAAAAAATCAGAGAAAAAAGTCAAACTTGAATTGTACAACTAAAACCATAACCAAAGAAAGACCACATCACAAAATTTTTTATACTGTCAGTTTCAGTAATAAAAGATCAGCAGATAAGAAACAACAACAAAAAAATACACAGAAAAGCACATGAGAACAAGTTGCCACTATGGAAATCTAGAACATAATTTGACTTTTGAGCTCAACAGCACATAGTAAAGTGATACATCTGAGGTAGGCCACCCAGTTAAAAATACGCTGTTATGTTAAATCATCCTATTTGATAATTGCCTATCATTTCATGAAGAGATTTTGCCTTGGTCTTTATGCTGGAACCTGATCAGATGTTGAATTTACATCATGAATCTATGACATTATCACCAGTTCTCTCAATGTTTTGAGGTATTCAGTATTCTTTGAAGAAGTTCTACAGAGTGGTTAGGGAACAACTTCATTAATATCATTCTTTTAACATATTCTTTATATTATTTCAGGAAATTCAGCTAATGCTTTTGAACCTCACTTTTCTCATTCATAAAAAAGAGAAACTGAAAAACAACAATAAAATGTAAGATAAATTTTAAAACCAAGAAATAATATAATCCACACTGTAGAGTTTTAGGGAAGAGAAAATGATCAATAAATACTAAAAGTATATTAGAGGTACTATAAGGGGCCTGGAAAATGGCTCAGTGGAATAAGTGCTTCCCTGGCAAGCACAAGGGCCTGAGTTCAATCCCTGATTCCACAAAAACAAAACAAAACAAAAACCAGAGGTAATATATGAATATTATATTTATACAGAATATACATATTTACAGAATATATATTTATTTATAGAATATATCTATCTATATATATATATGTTCACACATGATATATAGAACATAAATTAATAACTAACAAAACAAATACTTTTAGCATCTTTTAGAGTCACATCAATAATATTATAATACTGCAGTACTGCATCATGTATTAAGCTAGAAATGACTTCATTTCTTATAAGAACCTGTTTTCTGGTAACTCTGTGGGAACATTAGCTTTACATCATAAATTTGGCATTGAAAATGACCTTGGCCTTGTTTAGGCTCCATATAATTTTGCATTTCACAGATTTTGTGTGCCACTTTGAAATGTACTTTTTAAAAATATCCCTGTTCCAATATAACCTATACTATGTTCAATTTAGAACATCTATCTTGGTGCAAAAATGTTAGCAAACATTTTGTAACTGCAATACTTGATACTTGAATATTTGCGCACACAGTTTTCTTCTCACAACTTTCAATTCTTTTCCACAACCTTACTAATTCTTACAGTAGTTAAAATAGGAGAAACCATAGGGCTGACCAAATAGCTCAGTGGATTAAAGTGCCTGCAAGCAGACGCAGGGGCTTGGGGTTCAGGCCTTCCCTGCCGACCCCACTCCCCACCCCTCAGGGTGTGCTGGAATGGCCATAGAGACTGGACGTGGTGGCGCTCACCTGTAAACTCAGCTCTTGGGAGGCTGTAAACAGGCAGATCGCTCCAAGTACGATCTAGTAGTGAGACGCTGAACACTCTGTAGACCCTTCCATAACATATATCAAAATAAAATAAAATGAAATAGGAGAAACGCCAGGAAAAAAAACCTCAATAGAATAAATACTTACCTGGAAGGCTCAAAGGCCTGAGTTCAAACTCCAGTAGGAGATACAAATTTGTTTTACAAGAGAATGATTTAAACCTTAGAATGCAATGCTCTGTTAGAGCTAAGAAAGGCTGAGGCAAATGAATGTAGGATTCACATTTATAGCACTAACCAGCTAGTCTGAGAAATTATAAAAGTGTGACTAGGATAAAGAAATAGACCAGTGAAATATTGATGTTTTAGCTTCAAGGAATAACTTGAGCTCTGAGAAGACTGGGACAGAGCGAGACATGTATGTCAGAGCACATATGCTTCTAAAACCTCTCCCTTCTCTTACATATGATCCCACTCTTCTAAACTACTCCATGACAACCACTTGTCATGGGATGGGCAACCACTCTACGGATACATGAAGTAAATGCTGCCCAAATGACTTGAAAATATTAATATCTCTCCAAAAGAATAAGTGCGTATGACCAAAGGTGCACTCAGGGAGCTCATTCCTGAGAGAATGTGATAGTTCAAAAAAGTTATGGGGCCAAGTCCTGGTGGTGTTGGAGAGCATCCAAGTCTGAAATTGATCATTTAAGAAAACCTCTAATCTTACTTAGGATAAAAATGTAAGCATTTATATTAATACTGATATGTAAGAGTTATGACTGTATACGATGAAAAATTGCTTGAAGCAATGTGTAGAAAAGCATATTGATAGAAAACTCAAATAATAAAATAAGAATGTTAAAGAAAATAGTTTTGCTCCTGTTTAAAATATTTTAACATAAATCTGGCAAATTTACATAGCATAAGAATAATAACATGATATTTAATTTTTGTGAGATCAATAGATTGTGCAAAAAATTAAAAATAATAGCTTAGTTAAAAATAAACCAGAATATAAACATTGATAAAAATTTACCTCATAACAAGTGACTATATATACTAAGGTAAAAGTAAATTCACAAATGTACATTTTTAAAAAATAATAAACATTCAAGCTGAGGAGATAGCACAGTGGTCTAAACACCTGCCAAACAAACACAAGGACCCGGGTACGATCCCTAGTACCCAAAGCCCTGCCAGCCCTAAAACACCAGCCAGGACATACCAGCCACTGAAAATTAGTGGCATATACCTGCAATTCCAATGCTACAGAGGCTGAGACAGGAGAATCACTATAAGCCTAAGCTGTGTAGTGCAATTTCCTGTATCAAATAAATAAATAAAGGAATGATGAAAAATAAATAAATGATAAACTTTGAATTTTCATGAAAGTATGATTGCTTTTTTAGGAGTTCATGTAACATCTCTTCAATTCCATACTAAGAACAAAAGAGCAAACACCACAAGAATTGGATATCAGACTTTGATTAGATTAGTATAAAAATATCTTGCAGCCATTTTTTTAACTGGAATAAAATATCTGCTCAAATCTATTTATATTGTTCTGAAATTTATTAGATTATAGCAAATAAAAGAAATGGCTAAAAATGACAAAATTATAAACTTATTGGAAATAGTTTGTCAAAAGTAGAAGACTCAGGACACAGGAGAATTTGTACTGTAACATCATGGCACTCAGTTGTGCCCCAAATTTTCTGATTAAGGGGATTATGGGACCACAGAGGAATGCAATCGATGATGTATAGAGAGTCACATGGAGAGAAAACTATCTCAGGCTTCCACCAGAAGAAACTGGTCAAGCAATGTCCGTGACTCATCCACATGGCTGACGCTGACAAGGGATCTACACAGTGCAGTACAGGGTTACAGGATAAACCCTGAGGGTACCTGGCTGACCTTATCTGATATGAAAGTTACATTTCTTGTTATATAGGTCTTGCTTTAACTTGGACTTAACCATCCAGCAGAAAAGTATAAAATTGGAGGTATATAAAGTAAAGTCATATTAATATACTGAGCTGTGAATGGCTCAATTCAACAACTTCTGTGGATAACCCACTCTATTGTGGATTGCTGATCCATGCTGGATAGTTTTATTAAAAAAATATATATGTATATTAGCTATCCCTATTTTGAAAATCTGTAACATATGTATTGTTGTATGCTACCCTGTTTATGTCATTTTTTTCTATTTGTTTTTGCTTCTATTTTTCACTCTTCAAGTTAAAATATAAATAAATAAATAAAATAAGATAATTTTGTTAATATAGTTATTTTAAAAAATATTTTGTTTTTCCAGACATGTTACTTAAATTCTCATGAAATTTTTGAAGCAATAAGACTTAACTTATTTTAGCTCTTGCCTGTCTTTTCTTTTCTCCTGTATTTTAGGGAAGGTTCTATAGGGTATTCAGGGTCTCAATACTAGATCAGACTCATAGTGATTCACCTGTTTAAAGTCTTCCAAAGGCTGGGGTTATAGGTACCACCACGCTCAGCCTCAATTGCCCTCTCAGTGTGCCCCAGAGGAGGGGCTGACAAGGCAGGCCCAGGAATTGAACCCTTGGACCTGCTTTCAGGCACTTTAGTCCTCTGAGCTATTTGCCTGGCCCTTGCCTGTAGTTTCAACAAAAGACTCCTGTTACCATATAGGGCAGTTTTGCATATGAAAATTTATTATACATACAGACTAGAGTCCATAGTCTAAATTATGCTACCATTTAGATTATCAATTGTATGTGTCAGACAGTGTAATTCTAAGAATTTAAAGAATTACATACAGCAGATGTAGCTACAGATATAAAAGTAAATGTGTGTGGTTATTAGTAGCAACTTTCTTGTTTATTAGAAGAATGACCAATGCACTAGGTCCTTAGCTTTGCCAAGCTGCATTTTTCCCTTGCCAACTTCCAATTAACAGGACTGTACATCAAACTGAACTTAATGGATCATTGCAGCAATGGAAAGCACAATTCTGGCAACTTTAGCACAATGTTATACAATCCACAATGTTATAGATTTGTATTCCTTAACAAAAGTGATATAAATATCTTGTTTAAAAATTTCACATTTGCTAAGTGAAAATGAAAATAATGAAAAAACTATAATCAATGTATGACAAAATAATAAATGATTATTACATCAATATAATGATAAATACACTGAAATTTCTGTTTAAGAGGTGAAATGGCTAAGAATAAAGATAGTGTCCCAAAATTTCAACAATAGTAATGTATTCTTATGCTTTAGAAAACTTGAATAAATTCATTCTAAGCAATGACAGAAGATCTTGAAGCTAAATATATTGCTAGATTAGAACATCAAAATTACTTAAGCAAACCCTTCTTTTTCTATTGAAATGCAGCATAACACCTCAGTGGGATAGGCTGGATCCCTTCATTCAGAGAATAAGCTGATAGTTATATCAGTATAAATGTATCTATGATTTAAATGTAATATATTTTCTATTAACTGCACATGATTAATTCTATTGTAAGCTGCAAATCAAAAAGTAGGAACTGTTAGGGTGACACAAAATAAGTTCACATCACAAAGACTGATGTTAATGTGTGACAACTTTTCAGATGAAGAAATACAAAATAGCAAATAAATATACAGAAACGTTCAATATATTAGTCATTTGAGAAATGCAGATTTAAGCAACACAGATTCCATCTCACCCCCAGAATAATGGCTTCTGTCAATAAGTAAACCAATAACAAATGCTGAAGGCACTGTAGGCAAAACAGAACCCTTCTCCACTGTTGGTGGGAGTGCAGACTGGTATGATAACTGGTATGACACAGACTAGAGTCCATAGTCTAAATTATGCTACCATTTAGATTATCAATTGTATGTGTCAGACAGTGTAATTCTAAGAATTTAAAGAATTACATACAGCAGATGTAGCTACAGATATAAAAGATACAGAAATCAATGTGGAGATTTCTCAAAAAACTTAAATTAGAGGTCCTGTTCACTCCGGCTATTCCCTTTATGTATATTTCCCTAAAAGAAATGAAAATGTCATACCACAGTGACATATGTGCATTAGTATTTATAGCAGTACAATTTGTAATTGCTACATCTTGTGAATAACCCAAATGCCCATCAATAAAGGAATGGATAAAAAAAGTTGTAATTTTATATAATGATGTATTACTCAGCTACAAAGAAAGATACTTTATATCTTGAGGCTTTTATGCTAAATGTATGCAACTAGAAAGCATACTCATAAGTGAAATAAATCAGAATTTCATGGATAAACATTGTTTTGCAGTGCTAATGTAAAAAGCTGAAAGAACAAACAAGATCCAAACAGTACAATATAGTGGAAGTGAAAGAAATTGCTCAAAAGGAAAGAACAACTGGGATGGGGAAAAGTGAAAAGAAGGAAATAAAAAAAAGATATGTACATATACCCAAGATAGCTAAGAAAATTGTACTACTAATTTCTATTACTTCACTGAGAGGCAAAGCTAGTGCTTATATTGTTTGATCCATTTTTGTGTGGTCAAATCTGAGCAAACACAACAATGTGTGATGTGACAACCATTGTTAATTTCCTATAATTTTGTTTTCAAATTCTGTATTTTTATTTTTTGCTTCATTACAATAAATCTTTTCTTCCAAGAAATAAGTGAATGTGATACTTTTCATTATTGTCTGTAACATATAATTTATTTTTCTTCTCAAGGGCTAAACATCATTACTTACATGATAAAAAGTAATTGTTCATTCTTATATAAGCATATACTCTCATCATCCAATATACTTTGATTTGAACCAATGTTTTCTAAATCACAATATTGCTTTAAAAATGAAAAATATTCCTAACGATCTCAAGACTGGTCAAAGGAGATATGTCCTTGTAATGGATATAATAATCTGCTATTTATTATTATTCTTTTATAGAACCAGTGCATCCTACAACAATATAATTGCCTAGGGAGAATTTTACAAGAAAAAAAACTTTCTTTGACAAATTGGTTTCAAATTAGTTATAAACAAGTTATGTAACTGAAACTATATATGTATATGTATATATATATATGTATATATATATGTATATATATATATATATACACACACATATATATATACAAAACATACACACACATATGAGGTACTAGTAGAGTAGCTGTCTGACAATTTGATTTCCCATTTCAATCTTGTTTATATATGCAAATACAATGATTTGCGCTCACATTTGATTTAAAAGAATAATTATTTAGCAACAAATAATTGATAATTAACCAAATATTGTCATATTTCCCAATCTATTCAGTTTTCTAATTAGCATTCAACCAGTTTAAAATCCCCACTGATAAATTTACAATTGCATATTTAAAAATCTTGTGGTCTTTTGAAATCATAAACTATGATTACTGGAGTAGAAATATAATTTACTGAATAAAACAATAAAATATAGTTTATCATTTCAAAAGCAGTAATCTAAACTTTAAGTGATTTTTTTGTTGCCTATAAGGTCAAGCATTAATATCAAATTTAAAATGAAATAAAAACATCTCATGTGCTATGTCTTTTATTGACTATTTCAACCTAATTTAATGCATCTGACTCCTATGAAATTATTCATGTACAGTTAAAAATGCAATTCCTTTGATAAATTATACTTGATGTAGCCATATTATCGATTTTGTTAAAGGTGTATTGAAGTATTGCTTTTCTGGTTCAAAAAGTCAATTTAATTTACATACTTAAGTCTCATTTGTTTCAAACTTTGAAACATGTGAAAGTGAAATGAAAGCATAAAAGATAAATCTTGAGTATGCAACTCTGGCTCAAAGTAATTTTAAAGGATACCTCAAATGATATATTTTGAATAAGAAATGTAGATGTTTTTCCTAGGGGTTATATTTTAAATATTTCTCATACTCTATTTTGAAAATACTGAGACTGTGATCTTTTATGTTTAATGGAACATAAAAAGTTCCATTGGAATGCTAGCCCAGTATATTAAAAAAAAGTTAAGCCATTTTTTTTTGTAGATCTCATGTTCAGTTCCTCATAACCACCTTTGCTCAAGAAGTTACTGAAATGTAAACAAAATAAATTTATTTTAAATGCAATGAAGCCTATAAACTGGGACTAACCTGACTGTAGTTGCTATTCATTTTATCACATAAGCACTTTTATTATACTGTACATTAATAACATGTTACATTCTAATCACACATGTATACTTGTAAGTTTATATGTGAACACTTGTCACTATCCTACTTCTGTAAAATTAGTAGAATGTAGGAGATCAAAAATATAACAAATTCTTGTAATATGAATTTTATTGCCACCAGGGAGATAGCTTAGCAGCATAAGCTTAGCTTTCCTGGTAAGCACAATGTCTTAAGCTCAATCCTTGGTACTACAAAGACAGACAGACAGACAGACAGACAGACAGACACAGAGAAGTGTATCATCAAAATTGGTATTTTTTCTAAACAGTTCAATATTTGAATGCCTCAGAAAATAGAAACAGAAAAATCACATAGTAGATCAAAAAACAATTTCAACAGTAGCACAACTTCAAGAGCAAGATAAGTCCAAAGAAACTGGGAATATATGTAAATAAAATCTCAAATTGAAATGAGAGGATAGGTGGCACAGAAAGACGGGAGGCTAAAATCAGTAAATAGAGCAAATGAGAAGTGATAGCAATGGCCCTGATAGCACTGTACTGTACTGGCCAAGGAGAGATATTGATTATCAAACAGATACTTTTAAAGAAATTTGAGAAGTGGTAATATTTATTTGTTCCTTTTGCAAAGTCTGCAATATAAAGATAAACAAAATTATTATGAAATAAACTTTCAATAAATTCAAAATAGATATAGTAAATATTTATTTTATAAATGTATAAATTTAAATTAAGCATAAAAGTTACAAGCATGAAGTTCTTAAATTGAAATCCTATTCCACTTCAATATTTAATCTGTGAGATATGAATATTTCTTTACATACCATTAAATGTGACACATGATATCAGTCATATCTTAACAATAAAGCAATAAATTCAGTGTTAAGATAAATAAAGCCTTATGAAACCAAGTAAAACATAGTTGTTCTAAAATCAGAAGCTTCTAGGTTTGAAACTTCAGCTCCATGGGCAAGTGCTCTGGAGCTGCTGCACACACGCAGTCCCTGGAGTCTACCTTTGGTAAAATGACAAGAAAGGAATACATTTCCAAGCAAAAGCAGAAGAAAAAATCAAATTTGAATATTACAAAGCACAAAATGGGATATGAGACATAATTTCCATAAGAAGAAAAACTTGATACCTTTGGTCTACAGTTTTCATAAATGCCTTGTACTTTTAATTTATTACTCTGAGTAAACTATACTTGGAAAGTTTTCCAGAGTCAAATTTTAAATGTAATTTCAAAGAAAATACTTGAATAATGAAGAAGATTATAAAACACCAGAGAAATTAATCATACACATTCAATTATTGGGTAAAATTAAATTTCATTTATAATATTCATGGTTTATTTTAAAATGCGTGCTAGACAAATTAAATCACATTTTCATTTTTGCTTTTCCTCATGCAGTGCTAATTCTGAACATTCTCAAAAGGCTCCACATTTAGCAAAAGATTATGACCTCCCTAAACAACTGAAAGAAGCATGTAGGGAAATGGAAAAGCATTGCAATTCATTACAGCAAACATTTGCTGAGATTGAAAGTGAAACACTAGAACTGAATACACGGTTTACTTTATATATCTTTTTATAAAACCTAGCAACTGAACCAGCACATCCACTTCAGAACTTGCAGCATGCTTTAAGTGTGAATCCAAAAAATGTAATGTACAGTGAGTTAATCAGTACTAGACTTCAAAAGCTAAACTGAAAAGATTTTGTTCCTGGATGCCTGGTTGTCGTTTTATGGCTATATTACTCCTTCAATATATTACTCCTTCTTTTTTTCAATCTCTTTCCCCTTCTCCTTTCTCTCTCTTTCTCTCCTGTTTGCCTCTTACTACAGAATGGCTGTTTGTATTTGTGAATTCCCCATCAAAATATCATATTTTGAAACTATAGAATGAAACATAGCTCATTACTATGAAATCTTAGAGTTGTTAAACAGAGAACATACATTTTCTAGCAAATAGTACCAAGGAGATACTATTTATCTGACTGTGTATAAAATATCATCAGTTTCCTTGTAGACAGGCTAAATAATGACATTTTCTTTCTACATTACTTAGTTTTACATGCATTGCCTGACCCTAAGAATGCATTCCTCTTCCACTAGTTCATATATAGATTCAAGAAGTAATCTGAGTTGTTTTTGACATCATAAAGCACTAGTTATTCTACACAATGCTTTTAATCCTGATTCTTTAAAATTTGTCTGCCTGCCTGCCTGTCTGCCTCCCTCCATCCCTTTCCTTCTTTTTTTCAATCTCTTTCCCCTTCTCCTTTCTCTCTCTTTCTCTCCTGTTTGCCTCTTACTACAGTATGGCTGTCTGTATTTGTGAATTCCCCATCAAAATATCATATTTTGAAACTATCTTCATTGTGATTATATTTGGAAATCCAGCATTTTAGAGGTGATTATACCATCACTGCCGTCACTCAAAACTTGAGTTTTATAAAAGAAGGAAAAGAGATTTGTGGCCGTTTCACTGTGTGAGAGAACAATGAAAAGATAGCCACTAACAAACCATAAAACATGATGTCATCACATACAGACTGTGCAGGCCTTGGTTTCCAAGCCTATAGAACTGTATGGTTGATTTTCATATATACAACACTCATGAACTATGTAGCGTAAGACTATAGAATCAAAAATTGACACTTTCCACCTCCTCACAATGCACTATATATATATATACACATAAGTGACCCTAATGTGAATCATATCTCAATGTGGTGATAGGTGAGTATTGAAATGAATAATTGTCATATTCTTTCCTTTTTGAAATATAAAATCCTTGTGTGGTTAGAATCCACAGACTTAGGCATGTGAGAAAAGCATGCTGTTGCTGAGCTGCAATCTCAGACCCAAAACTCTTTTTTTTTTTTTGGTCTTTTTGAGACAGGGTCTCACTATGCAGTTGAGGCTGGCCTTAAGCTCACTTTGTAGCTCAGGCTGGTCTCGAACTCACAACAATCCTCCTGCCTCAGCCTCCCTAGTGCTGGGATTACAGGCATGCGCCACCACGCCCAGTTCCAAGACTCTTTTTATTAAAAAAAAATAGATTCATGCAAACCTCTTGAAAGTATTCCTAACCTTGTGAAGAATAAAACTTGATACTGTTATTTGATATTGCCTCCTTACTACAGCATATAAATTGCAATGCATGCTTTCTCCCTATCTTATATACTTTTTATGTTTTGTCAGTAATAATTTTATTTCCCTTGATCTTCAGATTGATATCTCAGCAGGAGCCTACCACATTTCTTGAAAGAAGCCATTGTATCATAGTTCTTGAGTCATTATATCACTCTTGATGTCTGAATTTTTAGACAGGTATACTATAATAGGAAAATTAAGCCATGGAGACATTATAGGCCAAACTTAAATTTTCTAATTTAAAACAGGAAATATAAGTGTCCTCTCTCTTTTTTTTGTGGCAGAACCAGGGATTGAACTCAGACCCTTGTGCTTGCCAGGGAAGGGCTTATTCCACTGATCTATCTCCCCAGCCCCTAGTGTCCTTCTCAAAATGTATCTTGTAGCTTCTCCACCTTGTGATTTCTCTTCCACTATACCCTCAATGGCTCAGAGAATAAGGTTGTAGAGGTGACGCACTCACACTCACTTCCTAGAGGTTTACAAGGTTGGCTTGATGAGCTACTTTGTATCTACATGATCTTCCTGCAGCAGTTTATAACAGAGTCCTGTTTTAAAGATATATATTGGCAAATGTTAAGGCATTTCCATTGTCTTCCAGTGCTAGCCGTTAGCTGCACATCAAAATTTGAACATCAAGTTCAATTTCTCTATCAATTAGCGAATGAATATTTGTTTTCTCCTTAGGTAAACTATAGTGGCAGCTAACAAACAACAAATTGCAAAATGTTTTCAATATTAGATATAGCATTTTTCTTCTCTTTCATTAATAAATTGCATAAAAACATGCAGAATAAGGACACACATCAAGACATACAGAAATAATTTATGGATTTGAAAATATAGACTAATAAGTCACTGCTTTCTAAGCCTCAGGTTGCATTATAGAATTTGTTGGAAGTTTTCAGTGCCATAACAACTTTCCATGGATTAACTAGTTTAAAAATGTTGAATCTTTAGTTGTCAATTTTCTGAATACTCGAAATTCAAACTAGGAATTTCTTAAAGGGTGGATTCTGGTGATTTCACTCATTTGGGATGAAGACAGTCAAATTCACTTTATATTTTCATGCAGTAGACAAAAGGGAGAGCTAGCTCTCCTTTTGAAAGCACAGATCTCTTTCAGGAGAGATGCACTTTCATTAACTATTTGCCTCCAAAACCTACTCCCTCCTATATCATTATATGCAGGACTAAATTCTTCCAATTATGTGATTTAGAGGAGACCCACACAATGAGTAGATACCAATTGATCTTGACCTACACACATTCATCTTTTCTTCACAAAATCTAAAGTAAATCATAATACTCTTCAATCTTAACATATTCCACCATCAATTGAAAAGTCTCATGTATTACTCATATCATATATAAGTATCACTTATATCATAGCTAAAAATTAATTAATTTATCTTGACCCAAAATTCCTCTGCAGATAAAAACACATAAATCTAAACAAGTGACGTGCTTCCAAAATACATTGGTAGGACAATGCAATTCTATGAACTTATGAATGAAAATTTTATTCTTCCAGGGGAAACTGGAAAAAAGGGAAGAGGGTAAGTCTTGAGCAAGAACAAGCCCTACAAGGAACATTCTACAAGATCTTATCATTTTAAAATATACTGCTTTTGCTTTATGCTCTTGTTTTCAAATTCATTGTGGTGGTAGTTTTGGGGCCCAACTGGCATCGTGATCCTCTTCCCAAAAGCTCAAGATTGGAATAGAATTCCTAGGGCAGGGGGCTCCATGCCCATGATTGTGTGTTTGTACGTGTGTGTGTGTATGTGTGTGTGTGTGTGTGTGTGTTTTGTCTTTCTCAAGATAGGTTCTCACTACGCAGCTCAGGCTGGCCTTCATCTTACTTTGTAGCCAAGGATGGACTTGAACTTACAATGATCCTCCTGCTTCAGCCTCCTAAGAACTGGTATCACAGGCATGCTTCACCATTCCTGGGGTGCCCATCATTTGGACAGATCTTCTATGGACCCTTGAAAGTGGGCCAATGCTATCTACTTTAAGTCCTAAAATGCAGTGGCAGTCCTGACCTGCTCTGCATTGTTTGGCATCTTCCTTTTTCTAAAGAACAAGGCACATTTACAGTTGACCAGCTTTGTTGTTCTATGCAATAAAATCCATTTTATATCTGTATATCCAACATAGGTAGGATACATATACAGCTAATTTCTCTTAATTCAATGAGAAGAAAGATTTGTACTTATAGTGTTTGGACAGGATATCATGTCTGCATGTTGTACTATGAATGATCACTATGAAGAAAATATTATGCAATATATTAATTATTGGAACTGTCCTATTATTCAGTTTAGAAACTATCTCACTGCCACTTGTTTCTCTATAAAAATAATTTTAAAAATCGACAATTGACCATTTTTGATTCTTCTTTGCTGCCTTTTTTTCCTCTTTTGGTCACTCTGGAGTTTTCCTGTGGAGGAATTTGATTGATTTCTTGGTTCACGTACATACTAATATTCTAAGCAGGCAGATACTTTTCCACTCCAATAGGGTACTCTCCTCTGATCATTATTTCTTGTTTTCTTAAAATAAAAATAGAGGAAGAAGTTTAAAGATCTTTATGATCTAGTTTTTTTCATTAATAATTCTACACTCTCGTCTTCTGTCTTCATGTTAGCATAAACAGTAAGAAAGAACCAAAACACTGCTTAAATGCTTTGCATAGATCTCACTTGAGGAAAATATCCAGTTTCCTTGGATACTGATTCTAATTTACACAACAAATAAAAAACACAGGTCTTGGATAGTACCTCAACTGAAGTGCTACAGTGCTGACTAAGCTTGTACAAGGTGCTTGGTCATAATCAAAACCATCACAACCTAACAAAAAAGAAATAAAAGCAAACCTTGAATACAATACAGCTACATTTTTCTTCCTTCCAAATGTCTTTATTCTGAGGATTAGATTTAAACACATGAATGTTGGAAATACACAAATATCCATAGAAATACCACAAATTGACAAATATAACAAATATAATATCGACTGTTTTAATTGGGCATTTTAAAAAATGTATTTCGTACAGGATCTACCGGGTCTCACTATGTGGATCAGACTCATAGTGCTGCTCCTGTTTCCAGCCTCCCAAGTGCTGGGATGACAGGTGTGTGTCTCCATACCCAGTCTCAATTACATCTCAGGGTGACCAGATGGTGGGGTTGGTCGCCCTGTGCATGAGCAGGTGTTTTACTTCACTGAGCTATTAATTAAGCATTGTTAATCATTCAAATTACCCTAAACTGAATTATCCTACTGTGCAAGAAAATCTTTTTTGTTCATTTCAACAGAGACATAAGCAGGCAATCTATAAAGATTGAAATTTCACTTGTTCCACAAAAGAAGCTTCCTCTTTTTAGAACAGATACCTACAATTAAAATTACCACCTTCTCTGATCATTTTGGTTACATCACGTAATTTGAGGTCATACGGTTATGAAGAAAAAAACATGTGCTTTGCTTATGTGTTTTAAAACCTGATTTCCTAAACCATTTCACTGAGCTCATTGAGATTATTTTTCTGGTTTTGTTTAAATGCTATTTTCCTATTTCACTGAAGAATCCTGTTATGATTTGCACCAAAGCCTCATTCAGTAATGGGCTGGGTCACCAGATGTTTTAATTGAGGCATCATCCAATGCTGGGATTATGGGTGTGAGTGTGACACACTCCCTGGGCAAGTAGCTCGCATACAACATAAAGGAGAGCAAGAGATGTTCTGCTTTCTGACCCTTCCTTTTTGGGCTTGCTATTTTTTCTGGCTTTTGACACCATCAACTATTGCTCTCTGCCATGTGACACTCTACCTTGGAGCCAGTGGAGCATGGGCTGAAACTTTGACAAACTGTGAGAAAAATAAATCTTTCCTTCCTTAACGTGGGACATCAGGTATTTTATCCCAACAATGAGAGAAAAGTATCCAAGACGCTATGCTTTAAATTTAAAGTGCATATAGACTGAATTTGCTAGAATCATTTTATATTATGCTTATTGTTTTGGCCTAATTAATATTAGTAAGGTCCCCACCTCTGCAATTCTACTCTTCATCATTCATCTTTTGCATGGTAGGTTACTCCTTTCCTTTAGCTGCTTTTGGAGCCATCCACTTCCTCAAAATTCCACACAGTGTACTGGACAGGATCAATTGCTTTCAAAGCAATTTTTTTTTTTTTTTACTGCAATGGCTTTTATCACAAAATCCAGCTGATGAACACTTACTGTTCTTATCTAGAGGAAGTTCCCATTACCTTTATGGAAACTAGTCCCATAAGAGACCACATATCCATTCTCCATAATCTTCAACAGCACTCTTTTTTTTTTTTGTTTCCTTGCTCTTCTTGAGCTCTATAGTGATGCTCTAATCTCAAACGACATGGTTATACACATCATTACACCTACTCTAGGAGTTCCGGGGAAATAATCTCCAGTTGTCCACCATGATTCTCCTTGATAACTTAGCCACTTTTTCCCTTGGCAAGTATTTACAGCCCTAGATAGATAATTGTACTTTTGATTTATTTGTGCGCCCTGATGTAGAAATAAAATTCAACTCTACGTTTCATTTATAACAAATAATTAAGAAAAATCTTGCAAATCAATTAAGGAAGGGCAACAGCTCTCCTACGGAACTTAAAGAAGGAATTAGAATTTTGCTCTTTGGCATTTTATGCCATCCGCATTGTATGATCCTTAAAAACACTCAGGTTTGTGTATGTGGTGATGCTCTTTGTTTTAGTTATTATTCTCTCATTGCCAGGACAAATATCCAGCACTCAAAATGAAGGAAGGAAAGGTTTCTTCAGCTCACAGTTAATGGGGGTTTCAGTCCATACCCTGCTGGCTCCAGGGCAGAGTGTCTCATGGAAAAGGGCAGCAGTTTGTGGCAGTGGGAGGCAGCAGTACAGCAAGAGCACATGGGAGGAGTAACGACAACACTGGCAACAGAGAGCAAGTCTGTTTCTGTGGCTCTTTCATGTTATTTTCAGGCTTCCCCAGGCTGGGTGTAGCACTCACATCCCTAATCCCAGCAACATTTATACCCATAATCCCAGCAGCATTCACAGCCATAATCCCAGTGGATCACAAGTTAATCACAAACTCTAGAAGTCTATCCCATGTCTTACATGAGGCTTTGTGGGGACAGTTAGGTATAAATTATAACACTTCTGTGACTAAGATATGCCACAACTATCATTACACATCTTTTTTGCAGGACTTCTGTGCACTGGAAAATAAGGGGCTGTTGTTTTATGATAAACTGAAAATGTTAGGAAAATTGACATTCCTAGAGAAAACTTCATCGTATTTATAGTACAAATTCTATTTTCCTTCTCCCGACCTTAACAAACAGTTATCTGTTCATATATTTTCATAACACTTGTAGGATATTGTGGTAATTATTAGCTAATGTAATAAAATAATTATCACATACTATTAAGTATGTTTGAATGGGACCGCCAATCCTAACTTTCTGGGGAATCTCCATACTGATTTCCAAAATGATTGTACACGCATGAACACTACCAACGGTGGAGAAGTCTTCCTTTTTCCCCACAGCCTCTCAGGAATTTCTTATTGGTTGACTTCTTGATGATAGTAATTGTTTCAGGCATAAGATGGTACCTCAGCTTTATTTTAATTTGCATGTCTTGAATGATCAATGATGTTGAATATTTTTCACAAAGAGAAAGAAATTTTTCAATGGGAAAGAAAAATTGGGATGAGGAGAGGGACAAATGAAAGAAGGGAAAAGGTGTATTTAGATAAATATCCGAAATAGTTTGGATAATTGTATTGTTAATTTGTGCTCTTTTAAAAGGAGCAGTTAATGTTTAAATTTTATTTTTTACCCTGATTTTGTTCTCCCTCTTGTGAGTTTATTATAACTGATTTATTTTTATTTTGTTTTTTAAATGAATCTTACAGTTTTTATCTGGAAATCTGAACAACTAATTTGAAGGTAGCATCGTGTAATACAGCAACTATTGTTGAATTCCTAATACTTTGCTCAGTGATATCTTATATTGTTTCTAATACTGTTTTTTATAACTATTTTGTATTCTTTAAAATTTAAAGAAAAGACTATTAGTCATAAAATCTTCATGAACTAATCTATCACCAGAACTTATTTTGTGAATATAGTATTCATTTTATAAATAAGTATGTGACCATATTAATATGAATTTAAATCTGAGTTGTTTATATAAAATTGAATCAAATATAGGGCAGCCTATACAAATGGAAAATATTCTCATCATAAGTAATTCTATGTAAAAAAACATGCAAAAATGCATAGATTTATTGATGACTGAAGTGGAAAAACCAAATTTTAGATTCACAATAAATGAATTCTAAGGGCATGAGAATAGGATTTTAGTTTTTTAAGTTTACTAATATTCTTTATAAAGCAGAAGTCTAATTTTCATTGGAAAATCAAAAAGTTAATACCAAGAATATTAATTCTGAAAATGTCATGTAATCTATAGTTACTTAAGAAAAATATAAAGAGATTAATTATGAGACCTAGGATAACAAATAAAATGTTCAAATAAGTTCTATAATATCATAGAAAACACTTTTATGTCTCAAATTGATTTATAAATCAATGCAAAAACACACTCACATCTTGGTACATTTTTCAATTATCTTACTTTGAACAACTATCGTCAGGTGAATTTTAACATGCCTAATTTATCTTAAAATAATAGAAAGGAAAAGTATCAAACCACATGAAAGTCTAAGATAAAAGGAGAATTCATACAAGAGGAAAAACATAAAACAAATTCAAAGAGATAGCAAATTTTTAGAAATTCTCATTGCAAACACTAAATACTGAGTCATATTCATTGCTTGGTAATATTGGATCTGTTGGTTTGGCCTGGATGAACTATTTGTTACAGAGAAATTTGTTTAGTAGTAATAGCAGGAAGAGCTAACATCTTCTATGATGAGCAAGCAAGAATATTTGGTTTTTCATTGTTGTTGTTGTTTTTTGTTTTGTATTTCATTGTTTTGTTTTGTTTTTTATTTTAGGAAAAGGCCTATACGGTGTTCACGGTCTCACTACTAGATTGGCCTCATAGTGTTTCGCCTCTTTGCAGCCTCCCCAGAGCTGGGATTACAGGCAAGCTCCACCACATCCAGTCTTGCACGTGTATTTGTTAAGACTTTGTTACACACTTTACAGTTAAGGTAAAACCATCAGAAGTTTTGTAAATACAATCAGTTTTTGTTTCATTTGTTTCTAACCTGCAATTTCTATTATCTCTTGTAAAATCAAGAAAACAAAATATCAAGTATATATATATAGCAATTTTTCCCTCTAATTCCAGTGAATTAATAATGCTGCAGTAAAAGAAACATGCAGTGGAATTGCTTTTCATATAACTAATAATCTTAAACCTATTTTAGAATACTGCATAATGAAAATCAGTTAATTATATTTTAACACATTAAATAACAATTAACAAATGAAACTTCTTTAGACAAATTTACAGTGTGATTATGAATAAATGTTATCTGATATATATATGTATATATAATTGAAAATCCACCTACCTCTGATACAATAGAGTTTATCTATAATTCAAGTCACTATACTTATTAAAGACTCACTGTGAACTAGGTTCTTTACTAACTGCTTCCAGGATATATAGATTCTTAATTTTCATAATTACATATAATGACTTCAACTATAGATGCAGATCCTCAGACAACAGTGACTTTTTAAATTTTATTTTATTTATTTATTTATTTATTTATTTATTTATTTATTTATTTATTTAATTTATTGGCAGAACCAGGAATCGAACTCAGGCCCTTGCACTTGCCAGGGAAGTGCTTATTCTACTGAGCCATCTCCCTGGCCCCAATAAGTGACATTTTAAAGATTATGTATATTTCACATGACAGAGCCAAAAATACAATCCAAGTGTTCTGATTCATGGACACACCAAAGTTCATGGGAAGAAGAATTTCTCCCACCGTACAACCCATCAGCACAGCCTTCAGACAGGTGACACATAAGCTACCTGGTGCACTCACTGCTTACTTTTCAGTAAGTTAAATTTCATCCTATTAATGTAGGTTACCTTTAGAGAATCAAGTAAATTGATTCTTTGGTTTTATTGTCTAGGTATATAAAGGCCAGGAGAGGGAATGGAAGAAAGAGATGTATCTAGGTATGTGAGCACGATGGTTTGGACACCTGTGCTGTGAAATTCTGCTGGTCTACAGAAAGGAACAGTTAATACCTAATTATTTTGTCTTCTACTTTCTACTGTTGTTCCCTTTTCCTTTCTTAATTTCTTATGCATTTTTCTTTTTCACTTTCTTATTCCAATTTTGCATGCATATATATTTTATATGAACAAATAATTTGAAGATAACACTATGCATTGCAGCAAATACTATGAAGTAAGTTATCTTTAACTTAAACATTGTAAATAATTTGTTCATGATGTGTAATTGAGAATATTTTTTGAATAAAAATTAGAATCTCAAATTTCTAACTTAAATATCAATAGAACCATACATAAAATAAAAATTAACAGTAATCTGTAAAGCACAAAATATCTAAATCAGATCTCAGGAAATATTTTTGAATAACAGAAGCAACAAAAACATCTGTGTAAAATTTAAATAACACATTATTTATCATCAGAAATAATATTATTGCTTATATCTTATATCTAACAGACAAATGAATATATAAAATGGTATATAGGGATGGAAGCACATGCTTTAATTTTCTTAATATTGAGCTACAACCTGAATTCAGTACTGTTGAATCAAAACCTGTTGATTTAGAAGAATCAGCTAAATTAAGAAATGAATTAATTTTAATTACTAAAGAATTACTTGAATTATGCATAAAGGCATTTCATGAAATTTTAATTTATCACTATATTTCATTGAGTGTTTTTCAAGATTGACATATCTGTTATTTAAAAAAATCTTACCTATAAGTTTTACATTGGATTAAAATTGTATGTTAGTCCATAACATATGGTTTTAATAAGATGATTTGTTGTTGAATGCCTCCATAGCGGACCATAAAAGCTTAATTACAATTACATTAAAATACCTTTAAAAAATAGCCATGCACACAAACAGGCGTAAAAGTAGCACTAGTAATTTGCCATTTAGTATGACATTTTCTTTTTGGAAAACAAATATCACTGTTGAAGGTAAAATCTTGGGGAATAGGTCATAGTGTTGCTCTTTTAAAAGATATTTTATTTCATTTTAAAGAGTAAAAACAAAAGCAAAACAAATAGCAAAAACAAAGACAGAAAAAGGATAATGTATAATACATGTAACAGATTTTCAAAACAAGAACAGCTAATTAACAATAGTTGTTATTTATTTTTATTGTGAAATGTGTTGCTCAGATTAATAGATACAGCTATGCAAGATTGAACAAATAATTGAATATCAACATTTGTTTTCAATAAACCTTATTTTTTCTTGTCTTTAAATGAATTCAAAGAGTATAATAATTGAGATGGTTGGCAGATAGGAATGTAATTTGATCCCTGGTATGCTGTGTAGGCCTGGGCTCCAGGGCAAACTGAGATGAGACTGAGACTGGGCATGGTGGCACATGCCTGTAATCCCAGCACTCGGAAGGCAGAAAGCAGGAGGATCACTACAAGGTCAATCTACATAGCAAGAGCCTGTGGATCCTGTACTAAATACACTAAAAATTAATAATGGTAATACTGAATAAGACATTACAAAAGGTACATATAGTGCTGTTCTTGAAGAAAGAATACAAATCCATCATTACTGTACTCAGAAGAAATATCTGTTAGATTATTGGACTGGAAATGTTATTTATTTGGGTAGAATATAGGTTTTATCACTTACTTGCTTTTAGAGAACACACCTTATTCTTCTAAAAATTTGTTTTCTGAAAAAATTAATGACCTATCATAAATGTTAGCACAAACACATAGCAACCTCCTCTACATTGTCACTGTGTTGAAATGAAAAATATTTTATTATGAGTCTTAAATATTGTTTTAATTTTTTCTCATGGTTTTAAATATTCAATCACCATGAAAATGTCTTATTTTCTTCCTTGGTACACCTGAAAAGAGTGTATTGTTTAATTTCTAACCTATAATGAAATAAAATAGGTAAGTTATAAATTCTTTTTATTTTGTTAAGTGAAAATACAGATCACTTGTAATGTTTTCTGTTTTAATCCTAATTTATACTCTTAAAAAAAAGAATGAAGAACTGAGCCTAGGTAGGTAAGAAAAATTGTACTTTTACTACCTTATAGGAAATTCAAATTGTCAATGATATCTCCACTACATTTAAAATAGAGTCATTTAGGAAATTTCCTTTAAAGAATTGTCAATTATGTTTCCATTGGCTGGATAAAATAAACTCTAAGAGAATACATTTTCCTATAATATAATGTTTTGTTTCTGACCTTTTTTGTGGATATAGATTGCTGGAACATTTTGAAAATTACCATATTCAGTAATAACACCTGAGATTTTATTTATTTTATTTTTCTGGAAGTTATTTTCATATACAAATTGGAAAGTGTATCATGTGGGCACACATACATCATTTCTTCAATTTTGGAAGTACTGTACAGGCAATAATACAAATTAAATATCTTCAGCAATAAGCCATTACAAAAACTAATGTAACTTTAACCCAGTCACATTTATATTCTGTATAAATCTAGGTATTGAATGAGTAGGCTTATGGAAATGATGAATCTTATGCACAATTTAAAACATTTTTAGTGATTAGGATTTTTAAAAAATAAAATTCAACTAATATAAAATACTGGGCCGGGGAGATGGCTCAGTGGAATAAGTGCTTCCCTGGCAAGTGCAAGGGCTTGAGTTCAATCCCCGGTTCTGCCAAAAAAAAAAAAAAAAATACTGCCAATTCCACCAATTTGCATAAGTTTAGCTTCAGTATGATTCCAATAAAAACAAATAGAAATTAAATTAAAGACATTTTGATTTATGCCTGAAGTACCTCAATCAGAATATTTTATGAAATTAATCAAACTATGTCTCATATAATGTTTTGAAGGTAACCTTTATGAAGCAATAAAAATTAAATAACCATTTTACTGGATAATTTTATAATGCACATCCAAATATAATAAAATAAAATATGCATATGATATATGCATCTGTATGTATCAGCAGTCAAATACATGTAAATACATGAAAATATTTAGTTGTATGCTGCTATGAAGACAAAAAATACCTTGCATCTTTTTTTTCTTCCATATTTTAGGGAAGAGTCTACAGATTGGACTTGGCAGTGCTTCTCCTGTTTACAGCATCCCAAGAGCTAGGATTATGGATGCATGCCACCACACCCAGTCTCAACTGTGCTCTCAGCATGCCCTGGGGACAGGGCTGGCATGGCAGGCCCTGGGATAGAATCCTGCACTCTCTTGCAAGGCTTTAACCTGCTGAGCTATTTGGCTGACCCATACCTTGCATCTTAAAACCATTTTCACAACTAAAATTCCATTAAAAACATGCATAGTAAATAAGAGAACACAAATAAATAAGGTACAAGAGCAAGACATTTTACTTTTTCTTTTTCTATTGTCTTCTCAACAAGGATTATTGTATCCTGGATTAAAGTCACATAGTTTTCCTATCTATACTTTTGCAAATAGATAGAAGTAATAGTTACTTTCTTCTCTAGGGCATAGAATTGATACTTCTTATATCTTTCCTTCTTAGTTTCAATTTAAGAATCAAATACATATTGTATAATCAAAATTTTGAAGGTTTTATTGTAAAAACATTTTCTTAAACATTGTACTCTATGAATTGCAAAATTCAAAAAATTTGAATTTGAAATTATGAAATTTTCTTACTTTTTACACTAAATGTGTCTAAAACATTGCCTCTTTTTCCTTAACATTTTGTTCCAAATCTACAGAAAGATTTTATGAAAGAAGTTTTAAACATATTATATTACCTCACAATACCACTATGGGTAGTATCGTTTCCATCAGTCTGAATTAGTCAGCTTTTTGCTATAATGACAAAATGCTTTGCAACTTAAAGGAATAGAGATTTCTTGGCTCCCAGTTTCAGAATGTTTAGCTCATGCTTGATTGGCTCCAAGGCACAGATCCATGGCAGAAAGGAAAGACAGATTCCTCCCTCTGTCTCTTCCAGGGAGAATGAAGTATAAGCATCACCAGAGCAAGAAAGGTACCCTCTAACATGACTCTCGCAGAGGTCCAGCTCCTCCACCCAGGCCCATTCCTCACAGCATGTCCAGCTATGAACACAGGAACCACAAATGGGTTCGTGTGATACAATCACCTTCCAAAAGCCCCGTTTCCAAAGATGTGAGAATTTTGGCCAGCAAGTTGTGCATGTAGTGAAGCACATTCTAGTATTTTATGCTAGATACATTTTCAAAGTATCAATATTTCGATCGGTATGCAATATTAGTAATGGTGATTTTATTTTCAGACACATAATATTCTCCTTACTCAGAATTAAATATACAATTTTTAAAAATATTCTTCCTTTCTTTAAATGCTTGTTCTGGAAACTCTTGTCAAGTTGAGAAATTACAACATTTTTTATTAATAAAACAAATTCAGTACTTTACCAGTTTCATGTGTCTCTTAGTGAAAACTCCCAGTGTCTATTTATATAAATTGGTTGCACGCATTGTCCATACAACATTTTCTTCCATTTTTTTTACCCTCTTATTTGTCGAGTATTAGTTTCTTGAAATTTTTTAAAGTGTTTCTGAGGCCAGAATTGATGTTTCTGAGCATATATAAAAATTCCATTATTTGCTATAATTGTTGCTTCATTTTTATGGAAGTACACACTTTTTTGTGTGTTATTTTATCCTGGAATTTGAATTTTGGGAGTAGTTCCTAGTACTTAGGTTGTTTAGGAGATAGGCACACTCATCTCAACTACCAGTTATTAGGTCAAAAATCTCTAATGAGATTACTACTATAGAAGCACAAGCCAACAAGAAACATTTATGGTCCTGTTTTCTCATTCTATTGGCCAAACATCCAAATGGAATGCTGTCCTCAAGCTGTGTATTGTTAACAAAGATAAGACAAAATAGAAAACAGTTGAGATCTGTGTCTTATGCCTATAAACCTACTATTTTGCAGACTGACACAACAGGATCACAGTTGGAGCTCAGCCTGGTAAACCTAGGGCAACCTTGTCTTATCTTGAAAACAAACAACACACAGAGATGTAGTTCAATACAGAAGTCCTGTATTCAATCCCTAGTATAAAAATGTATTAATTACATAATAAAATATGATGTAAAGCAATATATGATTAATACCCACCGAAAATTAAGAAATTCTCTTATATGACTAGAAATAATATATGATTTTTATAACATCTTTTATTAGTCTTCAAATAAACCTTATGCATTCACACAAAGCTTTCCTGTTCCCAGTTCATAGCTGCTGGATTTCTGTACAGCCTGAGTTATTAATAGTTGGTTTACTTCCTTCAATCATTTTAGTATGGGAAAGTTTAATATATAAGCATTGAATTAAGCACCATCAGCACTAGCCACAGTATCAAGTACATAAAGTTGTGCATGCTATTGCCATACTGGGGAGACAAGGGCAGGAATTTAACAGCAGCAGAATTTGAAGCAATGTATAATGTAGGCAAGGCTTTTGGGGATTATTGTTATGGTGGCATCGCTAGTGTTGGTGGAATTAGTGTTTTGGTTGGAGGTGGACTGGTAGTCATGACAATGGTTATCCATCTTCATGTATTTAATTTTTACAGGACCAGGGGTTGAACCCAAAACTGAACATGATGAGCAATGTGGCTCTTATACTTTAAGAAAATCTCTTGCTTAATTTGCAGGATGGTCTAAAATTGGAGATTCACTTGCCTGAGTTACTCCAAATACCTGGAGGAACTGGCATCCACCACAACTTGCTGGCAGTGTTATTTTTAAGGAGTTTTTTTAAAGATATTGGCGATAAATGTAGTAATTGTCATGGTGTCAATATTAGAAGTAGAAAGCACATAGAATTTAAGTATAATTCTTCTTTTCTATACTCCATATTTTGATTATTTTTTCATTCAAGTTATCTGGACTTTTACCTGACATTTGTATGCTACATGTTCAAGTACCTTTTCATATTCTTTTTCCTACTTGATTTATACATTTTTTCTTCTTTCATATTATATTTCAAATAGCTGGCTACTATTAAAGCATCATCACTGAGCTCTTACATGTACTCAGAAATTTTGATATTTATTGGAAATAGTCCTATTGATAAAGGTGTTATTGTTGCTTTAAAATATATTTATTCTCTATTAGTATAAAAGCATCAGAATCCGGGCCTGCCATGCTGACCCCATTTTTGGAGAGCACTGAGATTAAAATTGCAATGATACAGTGACACGTGCCTGTAATTCCAGCTCTTGGGAGGCTGTAAACAGGTGGATCACTATGAGTTCAATCTAGTAGTGAGATCCTGAACACTCTGTGAACCCTTGCCTAAAATACAAAAAAAAAAAAAAAAAAAACAGAATTTGATGTTGTTTGCTAATTTGTGGTTATCTATCTATACGTTTACATTCAGGGTCTGTCGCTGTTACTAAAAATTATTCCTAACAGTATACAGGTATATTGAAGATATCGAAACAAAAACCAAGAGGGCTGCTATGATTTTCTGACTATAAAGATGGACATGTATTACATATAAATCTGCACCAGATCTATACATGTGTATGGTAATAAGTACACCAAATTAATCAGAAATTTGTGTTAAATTAGTTTGCCTTTCAGAAAAGTATACTTTATTCACTCATTCTTGATCACATCAACGTCTACTATGAAAATTATCAAGTCATAAGTAAAAATGATACATAAAGATGGTTGAATATATTTTCAGAAATAGAAGTCACATTATAATTCAAAACAGTGTGGAATAAGGCTTTTGAAAAAATGGTACTTTTTCTCATTTTCTGTTAAGAAGGTAGATACGTGAGGATATGTTATGCAATTACTAAGATTATTATCTTCTGTACCAAAATGGTAGATAATTCATAAAGTCATTTATTTTGTACTTCTGTTTTATAGGCTTAAAAAAACTTTCCTTTATAAAAAATAGTTTATTTAAAGATCAATAATTGAAACACAAGGAAGGTAGACATTATAAATTCTTAAGAGTTGTCACTTATTTAGGCAATAGATATCTGGAATATAGATTGTATTATTTGCCTACAATAATTCCTTTCTAATAAGTTATAAAATTTTTGTACACAGCTGATTTATTATTTTAATAATTACAATTTAATGTAAAACACTTTCACATATTTTTAGTTTGGCAAATTCTCTAATATTGGAAAAAATAATAAAATGGCACAAATTAGATTCTGAATCTTGGGTATACTGCAAGATTTAAATATAAATAAGTAAGTATTTTAACATGGCATATGGATATATATTTTCATTCAAAAGTCTCAAGTTTGTCATTACTATGTTCAGTGTGCATGACATACAGTTTCAAGAAGGCAAAAGTTTTACTGGCTCAGTGTTATCTAATTTATATGAAGGCCATTTAATGACCAAATTTCTATGCTACCTCTAATTATATATCTCAGTACAACCTTGACAACGCAACTATTCAACTATATCAGGAAGAAAAACCTTAGATCACACATAAAAAAATTATCCTGTGACTGTTCTGAAAATGTCATTCACCTACTTCCAGTTGCCAAGATTGCAAAACCTTGCTGAGAGTAGATTACCATGGAATCTGGTGTGAGCAGAAATTCCCTTTTCAGGAAGGTAAGCGACCTGGCTTAGTGCAGACCGCTGGCAAAATCCCTCCTCTGCTTTTATTGAAACACTTTTAGTTCTATAAACACAGTCTCTGAAAATAATGTTATCCCCAAGACTAAACTAGTATTAGATTTACCTAGAAATGTTTTTATTTCCAAAATTAAACACAGTGTACATGTTGGTAGTGTTCTAATTATTACATCTATCATAATCTTACAAAGAAAACATAATTTTTTTGACAGAACCAGGGATTGAACTCAGGGCCTTGCACTTGCCAGGCAGGTGTTCATACTACTGAGCTATATCTCTGGCCCCACAATATAAATTTGACCTTCCTCTTATTTCAAAGTTCTCTTCAGGTTAATACTACACAATACATTTATCTTTCTCTTATTATTAATAAGAAAATGAAAATAGGGGGCTGGGGAGATGGCTCCGTGGAATAAGTGCTTCCCTGGCAAGCACAAGGGCCTGAGTTCAATCCCCGGTTCTGCAAAATAAATAAATAAATAAATAAAAATAAAAAAAAAAAGAAAATGAAAATAACTGACAAATTATGCCAAATAAATAAAGTTCAGGACGATTTAAAATCTAGATTGAATTTAACATGAAGATAATAGCATATTTTAATCAAGTTACATTTTCTCAGATATTAAATAAGAGCTCATGACAGCATTTAATTAAAAATGATTCCCTTAACGTATTATTTCTACTGTTACTAAAGTAAGCAATTGAACATAAAAGGTATTAACTATCGTAGGAATGAATACAATATTTAGATAAGAATAATGTAGATTTTTCATTTGGAAAGCAGTGAATATTCTGGTACTAATGGTTGTGGTAAGAAATTATTGTATATCTACAAAAATTTGCCTATTGAATTGACCAAATATTTTAGAAATGTTTGTGAACATATAAACATTTATAATATAACTTATGTATGAAAGGTAAACTTGTGGATCCATCAACAAACTGTCCATGCTAAAGCCAAAGTCTTTTTTTATTTTATTTTATTGAACTACAAATGTCAATCAGACAGTTTCAAGACACCTTAGCAAGACAGATTCAACAAATTAATACATTGCAAACTGTTTCATAATGTTTTGGTATTGTACAAGGTGCATACATGATATTATATTTACAGATATTATGTTAGCAGATGTCTCTTATCAGTAAATTAAGTGTAGCTGCTTACTTATCTTATTTTTATACCTGAATCATATCAAAAATTCAATAATTATTTTCCTAGTGGATGTGGTCGACAACTTCTTTGAATAACTTATTATTGTTGTGGAATGCTGGACTGTGTTGGATTGTAGTGTCGAGTTCAAGCACCTAAGTTAGTTGAATGACAATGGAGTGCCCACCTTTGATAGGTGTAGACAAAGGAAGGGGTGTAGAAAAAAAAATCATGATGTGTGTGTATATACAATACAGTTGGGATAGATAATGCTGTGCTTCTTCATAATCTTTGAGAGGCAAGATCTGCACCAATGGTGGTTGGACAGGATATTATGTTGGCTTCTAGTACAAAGTCTTATATAAATGTGTATAATTTTAGTATCAGCAGAAAAGCAATATTTTACAGATTATATTTTTATTATAGATTAACAGCATAAAAATGTGTATGACACTTAGCAATTATTAAGCGCTTCATAATAAATTCAATTTAATGTTTTTGTGTATTTTTTTAAATATGCAATTTTTGAAATTTTGTTTTGCCTTAAATATTTTGTCAGTTAAGTAAATAAGGCTCAGAGATTCATTTTTCTAATAAATAATAAAGATTGAAAAATAGAACGCACTAGGGCTACGGACATAGCTCAGTGGACAGTGGGTGCTCTGCAAGTTGAAGTCATAAATTTGATTCCTGGTACAAAAAAAAAAAGATTGGGGGGTGGGGAATTGAAAGAGCTAATTCTAAATATGGATAATTACTTCACAAATGTTATACAGTTATCAAAGATAATCTCAGAAAGTTTTGTCTGTTTTCATACTAAAAGAAAAAAATTTTTTTTTCTTTTTTCAGTACTGGACATGATCCCCAACACATCACTCATATTAAAGACATGTTTCACTTGTGATCTATATGCTATAAACTCATTTGTTTATTCTCTAATGTGATAATCACTATATTAAAACTAGGTATCATTGAATGCGTTATAGTTGTGATTAAAATTTATTTTCTAAAAATGTTCAAGAACTTTATGAAAAATAATTTGGTCTATTTAACATAAAGTTCTGTGAATATTAAATTCTATCATAGTATTTTTGCAGTAGCACGATATTTAATCCTGTATATTCTAATATGTATATGTCTATTTTTAGTTATGGTTTAATGCCACTAGCTATCTTAGTTACTTTTTTTTCTCTCTTGCTGAGACAAACTGGCCAAAGTTCCAAAGCAGGTTGGCAAAAGGCAAAGTGGCAACCATTCATGGAGGAGGGGAAGCCAGAATAAGCAAAGAGAGAGAGAGAAAGAGGGAGAGAGAGAAAGAGAGAGAGAGAGAGATTCTATTTCTGCTCCTTTTATTGTCTAGGGTGAGTGTAGCGCTCACATCCTTAACTCCAGCAATGAACATAAGTTAATCACAAACTCTACTCAACTTCAACTACCTCAGAGGTCCCATGACTGTATGAGGATTTGGAAGGACATCCAGAAACAAACCATAGTGTTAACTTATACATCTTCAGTCCTTCAAAAGGGCTAATGAGTGATGTGTTCCAGAAAATTAGTCATATGGAGTCAGAGGAGATGAAAACAAGATATCCATGCGATAACGGATTGCTGAAGGATATGTCCCTCATAATTATTGAAATTTCTGTTGATAAATATTAAGTTTTGCTATAATTTGAAAAAAGTTTTTTCTCACCACAATGTGTGAAGAGACTTAATTCATCATGACAATGTTGTAAGGTCATTGGTCCTAGGAGAAGATGCCTGGTACAACGGAATAGGGTCCTGTTAAATAGATTAGTGACTTCTGGCAGCATAGAGTTTTGCCTTGAAGGAATGGATTAGTGAACACTGGAGCAGAATTATTAAAGCCAGCCTGTATCTAATACTCTTGTTCTTCCACTCATGCTATGTGTTACTATGGTTTAATGAAACACACTTAAGAGGAGCAGCTTACACCTCAGAAGGCATGAGGATGCCACTGTTACGCCCTCGGATTTACATAATTTTAAACTCCCTTGTTGAGATACCATGGCTTAGCATTCTGTTATAGCAACAGAAGCACAAAGAACAACTCAAAGAAAGTTAGAACATTGTGAATTCTTGGTAGAGAACTTGGTAGAGAACAGATGGAACTGATATATTTGGACATTTAAATGCAAGATGAAAGCTAACTGGTGGAATTTTTATGAAATTAATAACATAAAAGTCATGTTACAGGAAAATAACTAGATACTAGTAAAAACAAGGAGCAGAACAAAAACAATGATATTGTCATGTAGACTCATGGTTTGCATGTATAAAATGTAAAAGCTATGTTTAACTAAGCTAACATTGCAATGTATCACTGAGAAGAGATAGGATCAAAATGGTAGTAGAAAGAATTTTTTGTCTTACAGTATCAATGATATATATGAAATACATAAATTATGAAAGACTCTCTAAATCCAGCATTGCGTGTACTTAAGAATAATGTCTCACTGAGCTGAAAGTGACTGCTTGCAAAGTGCCTGAAGAGGAAGACATAAAGCGAATGAGTAAACCTTTTCATTTTAAGGTATGCATTTAAAGCAATGTGGACATAATCTAATGATAGTAACTTTTAAATGTTTAATATATATAGTTTGTTAATTTTTCTAATTAACTAAATGTGATGATTTGTGTCTAACTACATTCATAGAGCCTCATGCAAATACAGGTGGTGCTTTTGTAGAGGTGATACTAAAATTGATCATGGTATAATGCTAAGATGAAAGGCTCTAGAATTAAGGGTGTGAATGCTACCCACCATATGTAGCCTGTATGAAGTGTAGGGGGACATAGACTGGTGGTCTCCCTTGCTTGTTTTGCTACTGTCTGCCTCCATGAGCTGTTTCTCCCTTGCAGTAACTATCTGCATACCACACTTCCTGGGAATCAGCCAGTAATGGGCTGAAACTTCCATAAACTGGGAGTAAATAAAGCTTCCCTTAACTTGTTGATATTATTTATTTTGTTTCAGCAATAAGAAAAATGAGCTTAAGGCTAGCCTGAACTGCAGAGTGAGACCCTGTCTCAAAAAGGCAAAAAAAAAAAAAAAAAAAAGAAAAGTAACTCAGACACTAAAGTGTATAAGTTTTAAAGAGCGTATGCAAGATGTTACATAATATGTATGATAATAATATGTAAGATGATAATAATATGTAAGATGATAATAATATGTAATATTTAGGAAGGAAAATTTCTAGAGATACATAATACAGGAATTCTAGATAGAAGGATACATGTTCTTTGAAATTAATGAATAGCTTCTACGTTCTCAGTGCAAAAATGCGTATGGAGCAAGGAATATCTTAGTTACTTCATTTAGTCATTCCATGATGTGCATATTTAAGGAATATTTTGCATGTCATGTACAATTTATATTTGTCCATCATATTTCATAATAATTTAAAAATATGTGTTAAATAATCCCATAGGATGCTTATGTTTCAAATGAGAATGACATTCTTTTACACTTGCCACTATACATACGTAATTTTTGTTAAAGTATCCTTTTCCTGAATATTGTTTTTCATTTAATTTTTCAGATGTTTTCTTAGCAAGCAGCTACATTTTTGTATATGTTACTTCATGTAAAACCACCATGAATCTAATAGAATATAATACTTTGAACAGATTGACATTTATAAAAATATTTGCCCTGGTCTCAGTTCACTTCCCTGAAACTGTTATACTCAAGTAGTGACCACTCTGACACTTTCAGGAACTATATTAAAGTCTTATCCCCTTGTAATCTTTTTCATCTTCATGTCTCTATGGTCATACAACACAAAAATGGTGCCCAACATGAGGCACAAACTCATGTATGGGGCAATAAAAGTTTGGACTAGCTCTGTGAGGTATGAAACTGTTAAGCAAATCTGCAACTAAAAATCAGAGTATGGGACAAGCCTCCAAGAGCCTGAAAAGGAAGGAGGACATTCCTGTGAAAGAGACAGAACTAGCCACAAGATGACCTAGAATATACTGGCAAGATTAAAGGGCAAGCTTTTCAAAACAGAGGAGATCATTGTCTGGTTGCTTACAGAACAGGCCCAGTTATCCAGTACACACTTTCTCTCACCACTAGAGTTTGGCTTCTCACTTGTGTTACCATTGTAGGGTTGTATACACATCTCTTAGTTGTCCAGTTACTAGGTAGAAGTGGCAGTTCAGTTTTCATCTTAATCCTCTTCTTTTATTTTTATTTTTCCTGTGTTGCCTATGATATGGGGCAAACATTGTCTAGGGAGGAAAAGCAATGTAAGTAACACTATCAATGTCTCTTAAAAACACCTGACCACAAAGTAAAATTTAAAAAGTGAAAAATAAAAAAGTAGAAAAACACAAAATGAATAAAAAAAAAAAAAAAAGAAAGAAAGAAAAAAGAGCTAAAGGCAACAAATGTCAAGCATACTGCACCAGGACAACAGATCTATTTGAGAAATGGAAACTGCTACCGGTACTGGAACAAGCTTCAAAAATGCTATGGGCATCAGAAGGTGATTTAAATCCAGAAGTTTTGAGGGCCAGAAATATAGCTCAGCAGATTAAAGTGCCCACTTAGGCAGACACAGGGGCAGGGAGTTCCACCTCCAGACCTGCTGTGCTGGCTCCGCCCCCAGGGTGCACTGAGAGAGAGATTGAGACTGGGTGTGGTGGTACACAGTTGTAATCCCAGCACTTGGGAGGCTGTAAACAGGAGGATCACTACAAGTCCAATTTATGCAGTGAGACCCTTCACACCCTGGACAGCTTGTGCTAAATACAAAAATAAAATTAAAAATAATAAATCCAGATGTCTTGTGTGTGGCATATTTTTCCAGCTGTCTATTCAGTCTGTGCTAGTAACTGATATGGATATCTGCAGAGGCTCTGTTTGAACTCAACCATTTTCCCCTTTTATTTCTTTTTTGCTTCTTTTGAAATTTCTATTGAAACCTGTTTTTATAAGTTTTAAGATATAACCTTATCTTAAATGCTTGACATGAAGCAAATTGGTTTTATAAAAGCACATGTATTGCTACCCATATGCAGTGCAGTGGTACCTTCATTCATGAACATGATTTTTTTCATGATTATGGTCACAAAACAAGTTATAGAAGAACCAGATTAAGTTCAAGCTTTAGTCCAGGGTTAACTTATAGGGAAATTAGATTCCATTCTCATATATTTCTGTTTGCAACATGAATCATGGAAAGAGTCAAGTTTGCAAACTGAGGCTCTACTCTTAAGTATTTCCACTGGTATTCAAGAGATAAAGATAAAAATGAGACCAAAAAACTACAATAAGGAATGATATGAGCAAAAAGTAAACACACACAGCTTCTAAACTCCAGCACACCTGTTAGCACCACTCTTATAAGAATGCAAGTGACAGTCTTGCTTTTTCTTCCTCTAAGGTTCAATGTGGATCCAGACAAGTCATTTATCCTTTTGCAATTGAGGCTCCCGCAAGATATTCTATGTCTGCTCATAATGGGCCTAGTTAGAAAGAGAAAGATACATTCCCTGCATTTTGGGGTCACCCACCCTACCGAGAATTTCTCATCCTCTGTTCATCCATGGCCACATGCTGAGGCAATGTATGATTTGTACGTGGGATGGGGGATTGACATGCAGTCCATAGCATTCATCAAAAACTAGATAAATGCAAGATCATTAAAAGCTGGATAGAAATCGCTGTGTTCATAGAATATATGGTACTTCACCAAACAAAACAGTTAATTTGTAAGATGAGAATGCCTTTTCCGTAGAAACACTTAGCCAGCAGACTTTCTTCATTCCAAAGGCAGATGAATTATAAAGAGACCTCATGCTGACACAAACAAGAAAATTACACAGGAAAAGAAGCAAGGTTCATAAGTCAAAGAGAAGTAGCACAAAAGGAATTTAAATTTGATGAAAATTAGCAGATGCAGCAAATTATATCCTATGGGAGTATTTTCTTAAAATTTATGAAAACATAAAAAGACATAGCTGAAATAAGAAATTAAATTGCTACAATGAAACAATATGAACAGCAAACTGGAAAGTTTTGATATATAAACATGTTCTGTTTTAGATTGTAGGTGGCTGGGAGGAGTTAATTATAGAAATAAATTTAGCTAGGCTATGAGTATCCAAATATTTTGCCAAATGCAATGTGTAAGCATTGATATAGAATAGGAATAACACTAAAATCATTTCAGAATTTCAGGTCACCTTTCATAATGTAGACAGGCCTCATATTTTCAGCTGGAGGCCTTAAGAGAAGACTTAAGACTTCTAAAGGCATCTTAAGCTTAAACCATGCACTAACATCATCACCAGAACCTCAACACCTTTCCTGAGTCTCGAGATGCTCAGCTTGTTCTGCAGACTGACTCACCCAGCTTCACATTCATGTAAGACAGTTTCATAATAAATACCTCCTCTTCCAGTTTCTCTCCCTTCCTCATTGACTTTCACCCTCTCACACACTTAGATGTTTACTCACAAAGAGTTAACTATAACCTTGTACTGTTTGGGTCCAGAATGTGTTACATCTGTGATGATAATTCCATAGTTTATAGCCAAGTTGAAAATATCCTGTTCTCCATAAAACCATAAGCCTGCTGATATCACGGCCTACTACTCATGTTTGTGGGGGTGCTGTTGTGGACAAGACTTCTGGTTCATGTAGTTATTAATGGTGTTTAACACTTGATAATGTTTATAAATGGCGATTACTGGTTTTTATACATCCTACATTAAAATTTTTGTCATTATTGTAGAATATAGCACTATCGGTTAAGAAAAGTTACCCTTAAAGCATCCTCAAGCAGGTCCTGGAGGACATAGCCTAGAAGAAGCCATTCCTACTACTGCAGTGAAGAGCACCTTCACTTGCGGTAGGAACCCAGGGGAAGACAGTTGCAGTGAGGATTTCAATCTGTAAGCCTAGTTTAATCTGTATATACATGATCATATTTTAATGAACAATTATGAAGTAAAAAAGATACAAGAATTTAGAGAATTAAAATTTATAGAATAAGAATACAAACTATTTAATAATACAAATAAACTTTATTTTTGTAAAACAGTGAGATGTGTATGTGCGTGCATGCCTGAGTGTGTGTGTGTGTGTGTGTGTGTGTGTGTGTGTGTGTGTGTGTGTGTTTGGAACCATTATTGAAAAGTCCAAATATTTTAAAACATCAAAATTTCTAAATCTAAAATGTCACTGTATGAAACAGTTATCATTGAGAAAAGAAACTACACTATTACCTAAAATCAGTCGACAAAATTAGAACCAAGTAATACCCACCAATGTACGATGTGGGCCCTTACATTCACTCACTGTTCTCACTGATTCACTTAGAGCTCTTTCAAGGCCTATCAGCTCCATTCACAGTAAGAGTCCTGTACTGTTCTTTTGTTCACATATCTTCTATACTGACGTTTTCTGTATTTCTTCTATATTTAGATGTTTATATATAAAACTGCTTTACAACTTGTTCCAGTTGCCTACTGCATTTAATACAGTAACGTGCTAGAGATCAGAGAAGCTTTCATGGGAATGGCAGGCTCTGCCACTTATGTTTCAATGAATGAATACTGTGGTGCTTTCACAAGGACTGTAATCTCAGGATGACATGTTTCTTACATATGTTGCTGTTAAATGGAACATAATTGCTTGTGTATGTTTGTACATGTATGTATGGACATAGAAAACTGCACACTTATATTCATTCCACCTAATTTTTATTTTCCCCCCATATTTATATATAAAATATATTATAATACTAGTAAATAGATAATTTCATCATAAGGGTTACATGTCATGAACTGATTCAGTGTCTCACAATGGACTTACTGCCTTTAGGGCCTGGAGACATAGCTCAATAGAATAATTGCCTGTCTGGCAAGAGCAGGGTCCTGAGTTCAATCCCTGGTACCAAAAAAAAAAAAAAAAAAAAAAAAAAAAGACTGAATTTAGGGATCTCTGAAAGCTTTAAAAATGTTTTTACTCACACTAAAAAAATACAGTAAAAATAGGGCATTTTGAAACACGGAAGAGGACCCTCATTGCAACTATGCATGCTGATAGCTGATCTATGATTTTGAGCCTTGTGAACAGTGAGAAATATATTTCTATTATTTTAGCTTGTTATAGGAAACAAACTACGTACAGAAAAACATAGCCAACTTTATACACATAACTAATACACTCATATATCAAAGTATTTTTCAAGAAGCAGAAATATTTTCCTTATGTCAGATTTTTCACCTAGTTTAATAGAACTGAATGCTTTCAGACTACACTATAGAAGACAAAGGCTTAAAAACATTAGTAAAGATAACATGAAAGACAAAAAACGCCACACTAATTAATTTGAATCCCATGGCAAAGCACGGGGAAATTTTCTACATCGTCTCTGATGCTAAATCACAAAACCATTGGACAAATCAAAATAAGTGTATCTCATCTTGCTAAGAAGTATATTTGGTGTCAAAATAACTGTGTTACTGAAGAGATTCGAAACACAAGAAACTAAATTCATTGAACCAACTCAAGAAGAAATGGCAAAAAAAAAAAAAAAGGAAGTAGAAGAAAAAGCCTTGAAAATTTCTCAGGCATCATAAAGGCCACACCTACTGAAGGATCAGAAGTACAAAAGGTTCAAGGTTACAATAAAGTAAACAGTCCCTTGAGAAGTTTTCTCCTGGAACTCTTCAAAAAGGCTGTTTTCTTTTGGTCCTTTGAATTAATTTCACGCTGCTCAGCCAGAATACACTCGGAGGTCACGACAACCATGTTTCAAGTGGACCAGGTTACTGCTTGACCTGTCAGCAGAGCTTGGCATTTCCCATGTAACGCTGAGTTTTAGTGATGAAGAGTGTGAAATTTGTGGAGCAATAGGGGTTCCCATCAAGATTTCAAAGGAAATCGTCTAAGGAAAGCCACGTGCTTTTGAAAGGGTAATGAATAAATCATAGGAAACAAAAATCAGAATCAAAGATGTAGCAAATTGGAGAAGCTGAGAACATGGAATGTCAGTCAAACAAATTGTCAGGTTACCAACAAAACCAGATCCAGGAGAGAGGCTCCATGCACTGTTAGCCACAAAGGCACAGGGGCACAGCCACACAAGCTGTCCTGTGTGTCCCTCTCCCCACTATGTACCCTGGATGCCAGCCTGTAAGCAAGAGAACTTAATTTTTGGCCTTCTTGATTTCAGCCATGATTGAACCTATTTTTTCTATCCCCTCATTCTTCTTTTTGCAAGAAGTATATTTACTGTTTGCCACCATGTTGTGGAATTAGGTTATTTAGTTTTGAATTATACATGTTTCATAGCTAAGAATTTGCTTGTGCAAATAAAATTTTGAGCATACTGGAATTGTTAAGGCTTGGTACAAGGCACATTTGTGTGCTCAGTTTATGCAGCACAGCAGTACTTCATTGTGCTTATTTGGAGTTCAGGCATGATTCAAGGACATAGGAGTTGAGCTCATGTTGAAAATGGGTGGAATGTCTCTGTGAAGCTTAACTGTAAAATTGAACTGAGCTTCTCTTCCCAGATTGGTACAGTGCACATCTGGATGTGTAGGTAAGATATGAGGTCTATATTTAATATGGCTATTTCATTTCTGGCATTGTTCCTTGGATCTGCATCCAGGGCACCATGAACTGCGCAGACTGACTCTGCCAAATTCCTCTACAGTGAGGTTTCTTTCTGGGAACTTCCAGCCCATGGAATGTATGCCCTGAAATCATGAAGCCACTCCCCCTTTAAATTATGTATTTTGAGTATTTGGTCTTACAAATAAAAAAGAGACTAATGCAGTATTTATTGTATAAATAAATCATAAATAATGCTAAATATTTAGCATTAATGTAATCTACTTGTCCATCAACACATACTTATTAAAAATAAGAGCAAAAGATCTTATAACATCGAAAACAATAATAACACCCAATATATTTTTACTTATTCTTCATCAGATTTTTTTTTTCTCTTTTTGAGTCAGGATTTCACTATGTAGTTCAGGCTAGGCTGGAACTCATGTTTTAGCCCAGGTTAGCCTCAAACTCATGGAAATCCTCTGTCCTGAATGCTAGCATTAAAGAATGTGCCAGATTTTCTAACCTTCACTAGAAATTTTATACCACAGTATAGGATATATCTGAAGTATAGTTCATGCATAAATGTGGAAAACATAACTTACTTATAATACTATAGACCAATTAGATTATGCTAATTCCTTTAAGATTTGTTCATAGATTAAATTGTTATTAACTACATGATGGTTTTTAATATAAATTGTATGGTGAACCTTAATATTTGTATTTCTGATATTTTAACTTTAGAATATTTTTTGAAAATAAAGGGGCAGGGTAGATGGCTCAGTGGGAATAAGCGCTTCCTTGGCAAGCACAAGAGCCTGAATTCTATCCCCAGTTCCACCAAAAAAAAAAACAAAAAACAAAACAAAACAAAAAAACATATTTTATAGTCATGTTCAAAGTAAAGTAATGAGAAATAAGTATGCCTGAAAATTTGGCAAAAGACAAAATCACTAATTCAATGAATGAAATGGATTCTCCAATTTGCACAGCAGGTACATCTGAAATATGTTTACGCAGACAATGATTTAAGTTTGATGCACCTGTTTAATTGAATGTGTTTATCTCTTACCATAAAAAGCAATGTCAAAATGGGCAGAATTTAGAGTAGTAATACAAAGTGGATTATTTTTATAATAATATTATTATATAAATATAATAGCAGAGGAGGTTAAAATTGTCAAATATGTAGATATATGTGACTTTATTTAATCTTTTACTATTTATTCATTTGGTACAGGGTCTCTCTACGCAGCTCAGACTCGTAGTGATCTTGTGTCCCAGCCTACCCAGCTCTTGGATTATAGGCATGTTCCACCATTCCTACTTTGAGTGGCTCGAACAGCATGTCTAGGGGTCCAGGATCAGCATACCATGAAGTACTGGGGCTTGAACTTGAGTCCTTGTGCTTACCAGACAGATGTTTTGACTGCTGAGCTATCTGCCCAACCCAGTGATTTTAATTTGTGTGAAAATTTGAACCTGCTTCAGAGTTTTTTTTTGAAATGAGGTATAAACAATGGAAGAGAATTGATCTTTTATTCAACTCCTAAGTAGATGAGGCCATTTTCTTTTTTTTCCTTTTATATACTCAATCTTTTTCTTTTTATAGATCTCAATTTATATGACAAGTTGATAAGAGATAGTCAAGTAATGAAAAAAATAATACATAGAGAAAATTATATTTCTTTTTTATTTTTGTTCTAATGAAGATTGAAGCCAGAGTCTTCACACTGAACTACAAACCAATCATTTTGAGTTTTGTATTTTTGTTCAATGTGTCACAATTTTACCAAACTAATACTTGAATATATAATCTCCCTGCTTTACTGTATTTGGTGTTTGGATTACAGGTCTCTATCACTGCACCTGGCTTTTATATTTTTGTCAAAAAAAAAGAAAAAAAATTCATAGAGCGTTATGTTAACATTTAACTTCTTAATTGAAAAAAAAAGCTTTCTTGTTGTTAATTGTATAATATATTAAATTTTTTTCATTTGAAGGCCGGGGAGATAGCTAAGAATAAGCACTTGCTTGTCAAGTGCAAGACCTTGAGTTCAATCCCTGGTACAGAAAAATTTTTTTTTTCTTTTTAAGAACCAATTTTCTTTGAGGGGAACCTGGCTCAGCCTTCCCTGGGGTGGAGCTGGTGTAGCTTGTGGTGCCAAGGATCTCCTTGTGCCTACCTAAGCTTTCCTAAGCAGATGTTCAGACCACTGAGCTATCTTGTCAGCCCAAAAAGTGTTTCAATTTAATAAATCATCAGAGCATACATTTAAATATGTTATAACAGCAAGAATAATAGCAATTAAAAACTTCATTGTATCATTCATATATTTGCATCGTTATCTACCATAGCAGAACTGAAAAAATGCCATAAGCCCTTGCCTGGCAAGTGTAGGGGCCTGAGTTCAATTCCTGGTTCCACAAAAAAAAAAAAAAAAAAAAAAAAAAAAAAAAAAAAAAAAAAAAAAAAAAAAAAAAAAAAAAGAGGAAAGAAGAAGAGAAAGATGCCATAAAATTGTGTAAGGTTTTTATTTCAATTGCATGTTTAAATACTTACAGGCTTGAAATATGTTCTGACAGCAAAAGAAGCAGACTTATCTCAGTTCTAAGCTTACCTATTTCTGTTTAATCTATTTTCTACTTCGAAAGGAATTTAAGAATAAGAATGGACACATGAGAAGAATAACACATACTTGATGCTATCATTAATCCACATCAGCAGAGTGCTCTGAGAATAGTTTTTGCAGTGATGCAGATTAATTTTTCCATGAAAGCAATTAATTCAGTTGATCACCGTTTCCTTCTTTGTCATAATTCCCTGCTTGCTTGAAACATTTCCATTCTTTTTGTAAAATCAAAGTTCTCATTTTCAGAAACCTTTACTCGTCTGAATCACTACACACTTATACACAGGATTCATTTGAAAATTTGAAATTTTCCTTACCCCCAAAATAATAATTTTTATTATGTTTTCAACCTTTCTGAGCATTGTAAATGTGCTTAAAACACCTTGTCAAATATCATAGTTAACTCATCATTTGCTATAATATACATACAAATAATATTCAGATTATTGTAATAGAATAAAATATAGATTTAATTTAACTATTATGTTTCTATTTAGGAAATTCAATAGGAAAAACCAGAGATACCGCTAACATACTTCAAAAAGTAGAAACATTTGCTACAAAATACTGCCACTCATTCAACAGAAAATAATGTATAAAAAAAGTTCAATAAAAACTATGCAGTAACAAAAGCATAAAGCATTCTTTATTTTACTTAACACAGCATTTCAACCCACTAGTGTGTAAAAATGTACATTTATCCTCTCAATACTACAGTTAGATGTCATTGATTAAATAATATTCCTGTTAACACAGAAAGCAGAAGTAACTTAAGCAATGCTATAATAAAAAAGATTACTGTGCTCAAGTTAGTTAAACAGTACCATAAAATTGTCTGAGTCTCTTTAAAGTACTATAATTTGTAGAAAAATATAAATGATGCTCCAATGATTTTGTGATAGTATTTCTGGTTTTATGTGTAGAATAAAACAAAAACATCATAAAACAAACTGCTTATTGTAGTAAGATATTTTTAAAAGTATATTGTGAGAAATTTCACCTTTTTACTATAAAATTGGTCAATGTATGCAAATTGCAGAACAGCATTACAGTAAGAAGAATACATTGAGGAATTATTTTTTTAAATATTTATGGTTTTTCCACAAATTCCAGCGAATTTTAAGTACTGGCATTGATTTTAAATAGCACTTACCTTGTAATGTTGCAGTTCTAATTTCCAATGAAATGAGAGCATTTGAAATAATTTTAAACTGAGAGTAACCCAAGAAACAGGTACTTTTCTCTGAATAGGTAAGGATTCAAGAGTTTTGGATTCAAGCATCCATCTTTCATTTCAGTATCTGGAAATGTGCAAATGATATGAGCTGCATTTTCATTGAAAGCTGTGAGAACACATCTATTGCTAGATACAGTGCCATCATTTTTTCTTTGTTTTCCCAAAACACAAGTTCTGAGTGACTTTCCACTTCCCTCTTCCTTTAACATAGTAAATCAAAGGCCACCTCCTGCTTTGTTCTGAAGTATAGCTTTCACTTTATGTCATCTCCAAAGAGCAGCACGATAGTGGAGCAACTCAAGCGTAGGTAAAATGCATGATAGTGGATTCAGGAGGAGGAAATACAGTGGGGAGGAGGTGGGAAAGAAAAAACAAGCTCAGAATACAGTGAAAACAGATATGCAAGCAAATGTTCTCCGGAAAGCTGCAGCAATCCAATTTATCCAACTTCCAAAATCATGTTTTGCCGCCCAAGACTGTGTATTCAGAGCGCAAAAGTGGTTTGTTTGATTTATCACAAAGAAGAGTTACATTAAATCAGCTTTAATTTTCAAGTGTGTCTCGATCACTTAAATAAAAAGCCTTTGGCAGAAGGCAGAAAAACGCACACCCTATACTCAAGTTGATGTGCTGGAAACAGAATTTTTTATACTAAAAAGTTACTATGATAAAATCAGCATGATGAAAAAATAAACAAGAACAAAACAGACTTAAGGATCAGTAAAACAGATTAGAAGATGCAGCCACAGCTTCAAACACACCAACCACCTTATCTTTGACAAAAGGCCCAAGCATGTTCACTGGAAGAAAGAGAGTCTCTTTAATAAATGGTGCTGAAAAGTTGGCTTTCCACATGTCAAACACTAGCATTACACCCATATTTATCACTATGCACTAAGCTATAGTGGAAATGGATCAAAGATTTAAATGTTAAAACATATCTTCTGGAAACTGTATAGAGAAATCTTAAGGACATCATGTGTAAGGACATAGGATTAGGTAAAGAGTTCATGGACAAAATCCAAACTACAGGGAAAGTACCTCAAAGAACCAACAATTAGGATTTCATCTTTTGCAAAATTCTCTGCATATTGAAATAAATCACCCACAGAAAACAAGAAAACCCAAGAGTTTGGAAAAATTATGGCTGACTATCCTTCAGGCAAAGGACTTCTGTCTGGAACATATAAATAATTATTTAAAAAATCAGGCATCCAAAATTCAAAGACCCAATCCAAAAACAGACATCTGAGATGAATATACTCTTCTCTAATGAAAAAATGAAAATGGCAAATAAATGCAAGAAAAAAAATTTAACCATCATTTGTCAATACTGAGATTCCATCCAACCTCATGGGCTACCATCAAGAAGTCAACCAATAACTAATATGATTCTGGGAAAAGGAACCCTTCTCCACTGTTGTGAGAGGAGTTTCACACAAGCACTATGGAAATGAATGTGGAGATTTCTCACAAAGCTAGGGCTGGAGGTCCCATTAAACCCAGCTCTTCCCCTATTGAGTATTTCTCCAAATTAACTGGAAATATCATACCACTGTGATACTGTGCATGTATGTTTATAACAGTACAACTTGTCATAGTAAACCTTAGAAACAATTAAATGTCCATCAACTGAGGAAAGAATAAAAGAAGCCATTTCCTTTTCAGTGGAATATTAATCAGCTCTAAGAAACATAAATTTGAGGCTTTCATTTGTAAATGGTTACAATTAGAGACCATACTTAAGAGTAAAATAAGTGAGACACTTGCATATGCAGACATCTTACTGTTACTTGCATGTGAAAAGTTGCATGCAACTTTGTCATATTGTCTTGCTAGTGTATGAACGTAAAGAGTAAATACAGTATGAAGGGATTTAGATATAGTGAAAGGCAAAGAGTCTGTTCATAGAGAAGGAAAAGCTCGAATGAGGAAAAAGATAAGAGAAGGATGAGTAGTGAAAGAGTTTTTAATTTTGTATATAGGATGGCTTGGGGAATTCTAGATAGATAGATAATCTCTCTCTCTCTCTGTCTGTCTCTCTCTCTCTCTTTCTCTCTCCATATATATATATATATATATATATATACAAGAACAATAATTTAAGCAAACACAATATATATACATATATACATATGTTTATATGGCAAGACAGTAGGGTTAGAAAACTTCTTTGTGGCTCTAATGACATATACAAGGACTATATATATATATATATATACATATATATATATATATATATATATATAGTTTGCTTAAATTTTCAGTTCATTTTTAAGATCAAGAAATATTTATTACTCACTGATAATTCTTTGTCTTAGCAAAATAGTAATCTAGCTTCAGTAAGTCTATATGAGCAGAAGAAATTTATTGCTCGATGATCTGAAACCTTTAAATTCCAGTATCAAGGCATAGATCTTATGAATGGAGGAGGCTATTTGTTTCATTCACCTTATAACCATACCCTGGCAAGACAGTAGGGTTACAAAGCTGAGCTGGCCTTCTTTATGGCACTAATGATGTTGACAAGGACTTTATAACATCATGACTTAGTATCTCCCAAACTGCACAACTCTTTATTAACATTACATTGAAAATTAGAATTCACCATATCAATGGAGCATTTGTATAGGTCAATTAATAGAACTAATAATGAATTCATGGAAACTTAAACTCTCAATTACAACAATCAAGTGATTTGTTTCATTATAATAACAGTTATTTTAAAAACTTCCATGGGGTCAAATATTTCAACCAATGTAAGACAATACTATATTCTATAGAGAATATAGTGCAGTAGGGATTCATTTACTGATTGTGACATTGTAAAAATGAAACATTCATTTATTAAAAAAATTCTTTCATTTTTAAGAGTAAAAACAGAAGCAAAAGAAAAATAAAAATATGACAGAAACAAGGTAGCATACAATACATAAGTTAAAGAATTTTAAGCAGGAATAGCTAATTAACAATGATTGTTATATTATCTATTTTTGACATAAAATCTGTTGCTCTGATCAATAGATATAGCCATGCAAGACTGGACAAATAATTTCATATTAATGCTTGCTGTCAAGAAACACTTTGAAAAACAAGCTCACAGATTTCTAAAAACTAAATATGCTCTTAACAAATCCTACAGGAATTCATTCTGTTCTTAAAATAAACTGAAAATTAAGCCAACAAAAAATTCTAGAAATTACTCTATCTTTTTTCTACTCTGAGAAAGATTTTTCTGTAAAATTGATATTTGTATTTCTTAAAAATACTATAGTTCCAGACCCAGTGCAAGCCCAAGCTGGGTGAATGTGAGGGAAAGCCTCTGAGTTCCCCTGCACCCTCTTGGTTCCTCTGAACCCAGCCCAGGCCTGCCACTAGAGTGAGATCTTCCACAGCACCCTCAGAACCCCTCCACTTCTGTGAATCCAGCACAGGCATGGCTTGTGAGTTCGAACTTTCCCTGCACTCTCGAGACCCCTCCAGAACCAGACAAGAAAGCCCAGGCCCAGCGAGTGTGAAGGAGAGCTTCTGAGATTCCATGCACCTGTTGGACTGCTCCAGACTCAACTAGGCACAGTGCATGATGTAAGAAATTCCACTGCCATCTGCGGACCCCTATATATCCAGTCCAGGCTGTATACAAGCCTGGTGTGAAACTCTTCAGCTAAAGTCCCTGCAGAGAGGCTAGGGGCCAGAGCAACCCATAACATAACATCTTGCCAGAGGGGCAAACAGGTTCCCTTCCAAGGGATGCAGCATGAGGAAGCTGAGCATAATAACCAGACCAAGCTAGGCACAATAGGATGAATTCAAAGTTTGTCGAACTGCACTCGAATTTCAGTAGGTGCTAAGGTAGTAACTGCACCAAAGCTCCACACCAAAGATCAGAGGACAGTGCTATGCAAAGTGACAAACAGGAGGAGCAAAATGCAATCTCAGGCCCTGAGCCCACACAGAACAAGGACAGAAGATACTAGCATAGAAGAAATTGGGAACCACACAGCTGAAATGTCTGAATCAATAGCGTCTGAAGTAAAGAAACAACTGCAGAAAGTTATAGAGGAATACATTAGAAATAACCTCTGAAATAAAAAAGAAATCTCTGAATTAATGTGGTCTGAAGTAAAGAATCAAATGCAGAAACATAGAAGAAATCAGATCAGAAATAATCTCTGAAGTAAAATAATTAATAACTACTTCTCAAGAAGAAACATAAAAACAGGGAGATTAAGAAAATGATGGAATCTTTCAATGAGCAATATAGGAAAACAATACATCGCATGAAGTGGAGTTGAATAGATATAGAGGAGCTTAAAATCTCAATCACAAGCTTACAAAACCATTTTAGTGAAAGGTAAGATACAGTTTCAGATGATGAACACACCATTATGGCTACTGAAAAGGTAATAAAAGATCCCTTAAAAAAAACTAGGATGCAGGAAAAAATAATTCATCACCTGCAAGACTATGCAAAGATGAATATGAGACTAATATGCATCAATGAGAAAGGAGTCAATACAAATGATATAAAAAGTATAAAAGTAATAGCAGAAAACTTCCAAAATATGGGAAAACAATCTGAAATTCAGGTAACTGAAGCACACGGAACTCCAAATAACTTCAATCCATTAAAAATACACAGGCTCAAGACATAAGCAAGTCTGCACTATACCACTATGGAACTCAATAGTGTCCCAAATTTTCTAATCAAGGAGATTATGGGGCCACAAAGGAAAGTGATTGATGATGTAGAGTGTGCCTAAGGAGAGTCACATGGAGAGAAAACATTCTCTCAGGCTTTGACAGAAAGCAAATTGGTCAAGCAATGGCCATGATTCATCTACATGGCTGACACTGACAAAGGATCTATAATCTACAGTACAGGGTTTCAGGGTAAATCCTGAGGGAATTTGACTGACATTTTCAGATACAAAAGTTACATTTCTTGTTATATAGATCTTGCTTTATCTTGGTCTTAACCATCCAGCAGAAAAGTATAAAAACAAGGTGTAGAAATTAAAACCATGTTGATATGCTGATCTGTGAAAGGCTCACTTCAACAACTTCTGACATTGCCAGTCTTCTGAATAACCCACTACTATTATGGACTACTGGACTATATTGGAATATTTTGCTCAATTCACGCACCTACAATCTTTAAATGGCAATGGAATACCCATTCCTGGCAAAACTAATCAAAAAAGTAGATATAAACGAAGGACCATTTTGTACCTGTATATAAAAAATAGTTAGGATAGAATATGCATCTACTTTCTCTTTATTCAATGAATAGAAAGATTTGTTCTAATAGTTTTTGTGGACATGATAGCATGTCTGCATCTTGTAATGTGAATAACCACTAAGAAGACAACAATATGCAATGTACTGTACAATGTACAATCATTTCAACTGTCCTAATAATTGA
>PVKA01011510.1:0-60662 GCA_004027165.1 Ctenomys sociabilis | reverse complement strand
GAGACAGAGACAGGGAATGAGAATGAGAATGAGAATGAGAATGAGAATGAGAATGAGAATGAGAATGAGAATGAGAATGAGAATGAGAATGAGAATGAGAATGAGAATGAGAATAACTACCACTGCTGGAATACAAATTTATTGATGTGGCCTCAGAACCCATACAATGTTGGATGGTACTAGAACCTAAAAAGGGTGTTCAGTGAATAAAAGATTGGTCCTCTTCTCCTGAAAATAAAAAATGAAGCTGGAGGCCTGCACAGTGTTCAACTAATTCTCAAGTAAAGATCAGGATGAATTTTACTTAAAAAATAGAAGAGAAAAATAATGATGACAGTAATGAAAGAACATGGGGCTAACGTGAAAAATTGAAGTTTTAAAAGTGCCTGTGCACCCTCTGAGTCCCACACCTCCCTCAGGTTATCTCTGCCATTGATCAAACTTCACTATTGTGCCCTACAAGAGTAATAGTTGACTCACTGGTCATTTGGAGCTGGACCTAAAGTGATGTCATCATGCTCTGAGAACAAGTTTTAAAATATGAATAGGAAAGGGAAACTACGTCACCAAATAATATCCAGTAAATTAATCCAGCTGGATTCAAAGCCATATCAACATTTATTTGGTGTGTGATTTCTGAATCCCTCACTCTTTCTAGGACTTGCTTTCCTTGTGTAATAAGTGAGACTGTGAATTCAAAGCTAACCTAGTTGATCTCCAGGTGAGCCCTGAAATCCTTCACCTTGCATTCCATGGACATAGAATCTATACCTGGAGTCTATATAAAGCCTTGCCACTTCTTTGTTTGGCTTAAATAACCACATCACACAGGCACACATGACTCGCTAGGGACCAACTGACTACCCTCTCTCAGGGTGCTGGTCTAGGAAGAAGATGAGGCTAGGCCAGGAGTCCTACAGCAAAGACCACATCAGCAGCTGTTTGTCTCATACTTGTGGCAGCAGAGTTCCACACAGCTTCATTGACTGTCTTAAGATGTGGAGCCAGGAGGAGGAAAATGAAAGGAACTCAGGCCCCAGGAAGCTTAGTTAAGCTTTCCTACATCAGTTCTTCCTACACTTTTACAAATGGATAAGTTTTAAAGCCATTTATGGGGCCAACTAAAGTCTTCTTTAAGTAAAATTTCCCAATTTCAGCTGGAACATTACAAATACTGTAGGAGAGACATTTTCTGATTTTAATGAGCAAAACAGTCCCTTCTGAAACTCATTAAACTTGTCTATACTACCCCCACCAGAATCATTATTTATATAAGACATTCAGAGTCTGGAATTGTAGTGTTAGCTCATAAAATACATAATTTAAGCCAGTACTGACAAATATAGGTATCACTTTATTCAAGCACAGCTTTTCACTTCCAGAGAGTTAATAAATTGGATTCTAAAAGTCTGCAGAGTATATACAGTAAGATAAAAACATCTTCCAAAAATTTACAGTATATTTTAGGATGAGATGAAACATATCAGCAACTATTGCAGATGCATTTCCAGGATTTTTAGAGCACCACATTTCATTATAAATAGCTCTGTGATACAATATGACATTAATAATGGAATGAACAACCTTTAAAATAAAGTAAATGCATTTGGAGCAGTTACTGATATAATATCTGTCTCAAGGAAAAAAAAACTCAGTTAATACCTTCCAGGTTGATGTGATATATGCTTTTGCTTGTGCTGTCAAGAAAGATTTATCTTTTGCATTAAATTTCAGGTGGAAAAATTAAAATAAAAATTTGATATCTTCATGGTAAACTGTCCTTCTCTGTTTCCTTTACCTTTTAATTCCTCTTATTGCCAACTCTGGAATTGTCCTTTTGACCTTACATAGGGTTTCACAAGGTAGCTTAGATGCCACATGACTGCCAAAACAGCGTTATAAATAAAATACGCCTATGGGTGTGTTGTGTACATCTAAAGATATTACTAAAAAAAGATGTAAGTTGTGGATGTGTTCTACTTTCACACAAGTGAAAGCCACAGTTGCATGTCCAATGCATTTTAGCCCCATTACTTTTCTTTACAGCTGCTGTCTGAAACTGTTTCAAAGGCCATGAGTTAGTTTGAATTTTCTTGCTTAGTAACCAGTAAGCCAACTCTCATTCCTCTGTACTCCCAGGGCACTCTTCTGTAAATATGTCCATTAAACTGAAATGTGGGGAGATAGCAAGGAAAATCTCTGTGCTCATTTTTCCTTTTCTCTCCTTCTCTCCTTTTAGAATTTCCCACTCCCCCTCCTTCTGCCTCACATGTCATCTTACCCATTTTCTCTCTTCTATCTTCTTTATCTCTAATCTTCTACCTTTCTCTCCTCAAAAATATGTTTTTCTGTGTTATCTAAATGCCAGAGTAAGTAGTCAGGAAGAGATGAAAGGCAAATAGGTGTGGAACATTCTTGACCCTCTAATCTGAAAGTAAATTAATTGCACATAAAAGAACTCACAGTGATTTGAACAGAACTCACAGAAGGAAAAAAAATATTATTTTCTTTCATTAATATAGTTACCAACAAATACACTCAAAGCAATTCAATGTAAATCCCAGACTGGCCAACAAAAACTTATACACACAACATTATTGAATAACTTTGACCCTGCTCACTTCATACACTCTGCTCATTAGCAAGGAAAGGCAAAAAAATATAAGAATCCTCTGGGCACTGCTCTAAGGTGACTTTATAAATGCCACAGTCATGTTTTAATACAACAGCAAGATCATGTACTTACGAAGCAACATTTCCCAGATCTCAACAGAATGAGATAGAGTGCTTAAAATTCTAGGCAATTACTGAAAAGACATTCAGTATCATACAATATTTTCAAAATGCATTCCTCTAAAGGTTAGTACAGAAAATGGAAAAAATTGATGAATTAATAAAAATCTGTCCCATTTCCATCCTACCACTCAGAATTAATATTCCAAGTCCAAAGCTAAAGCCTGTACTTTTTGTCCTGTCCTTTTCCATATAACAAGTTTTGCGTCTCACTTGTCTGTCATCTAGATATGAAAAGCAATGCCTAACAGCCCCTCCAGGTCAGCTAAGTGTCTAAGAACTGAACACACCAGAACTGTCAAATCCATATGGTTTTGTTTTTCCCAAGTCATGCTGCATTTTTAACCCAGGAAAAATGAAAAGTTTCTACAAGAGCATCTCTTATAAATTGGACCTTTAAAAAATGTCAGCAGCGGGATGGTGTTCAGTGCAGCAATGTCCATGTGACCTCTTGCAGCAACTCAGTAAAGAAAAGATCCAATTGTCTTTCTTCCATTAGAGTCACCATATTTAAACTAGATGTTTCAATCTCATTATATAAAAATTTCATAAACATCATCAGGAACAAATATTTATGGAACCCTCTCCACTGTGGACTCCCCAAGTCTAAGGTCCAATGATACCACACCATGAACTTTACGGTGTTGCTTTGTCTGCCTCACCTGCATACCCACCACCACCATCAGCTTCCCAAACGGCCTTGCCATGGTGAACTGGCACACGGTGGCCTCCATCTACTTCTCCACTTGCCTTACCCTTACTCACCCCTGAGATTCAGACCGAACTCTACCTCTCAGAGGATCTGCTTCTGATTTCAGAATTGAAGTTATTATCACTATTCTGGATATTGAGTCACACTGTCCTCAACCATGACATTATTCCATTTTCTAGCAGAAATGGACGATGGTAGATGTTACAAGATTCTCCCTCAAAGAATTATAATCATCACACCAGAACTATAAAACTCACCAAAGGACAGCACAAAGGTCTGTTTTCAATCATCATGCAGAGTGTAAGAAGAGTTTAGAGAAAGATGCAACAAAGAAAGCTTTGGGCCCTCAAGTGCGAAGAGAAGCGTGCTCACTGTGAGCCATTGATTAAATATATAAAAGTTGCTCCTAAATATTATCCAGAAAATTGTTCTCTTAGGGACAAAGAACAGGTTTGGTTTGTAAGCCCCTTCTGTAAACTGGTGGCATCTTCCACAGAAGAGCAACTAAAACATCCAATTTAAAAACTGAGCCTTTGGCTAGGCAGGGTGACACATACCTATAACTCTAGCACTGAGGAAACCAAGGCAACAGGATCATGAATTTGAGGCCAGCCAAAGTCATACAGAGAGTCTAAGACTAGCCTGAAATACACAATGCAATGCTGTTTTAAGAAAAAATAAGCCAAGTCTGTCAGCACGAGTGTTCAGGACCCTCAAACAGGACAGGAATGGCAAATTCAAGGCCAGTCTAGGCAACTCAACAACATCCTACCTCAAAATTCCAAAAATGAAAAGGGCTGAAGATATAGCTCTGTATTTTCCAGGTCAACCCCTGTTATCACCAAAGTACAACCAAAATTTCTTTTATTAATTCAGAGCTACCTGAAATATCTTTGGGAAAATATGAAATACACACATGGAAAATATTTACAATAGCAAACAGCCTCACTATGCAGTGTACTGTTAAAAGGGTTTCTAAAACTAAGAGAATTCTCTGCAGAGTTCTCTGTGGATAATACCCACACAATGCTTTGGCAATCAATTAATTAACTCTTGGTATCTCATCAATCCTAGTTATTCAAGATTTAACCAGGAGTAATGGGAATAAATTAGGAAGAAAAATTTAAGCTGAATATCAAGTACATTTTCTTAAGCATTAAATCAATTAGACAATAGAATTTAAAATCAGATATTTAATGTGAAAGATGGAACTGCAAAAGAGAAAGCACAATACCAGGAATAGACAAGAAATCATAAGCTTAAAAGCTTCTCTGCCATCATTAGGCCCCCTTCCATGTTTGGAAAGAATGATAATTCAGATTCCTATTCAGGTCATTTTCTAGTCTAAAATTTTAAAAATTTTACCCTGCATACTTAAAAATAGAGGGCTTGAATGTCTCCAAGGCCAGCAGATTTTGCTGTAGAAATCTCACTATCTACCCTACCCAACTCCCAAGCTGGTTGTCCATATTTTTTAAAAATCAGAAAGCAAAAGAATATTCCTTGAGTGTTATTTTAGAAAATAGTCTCCCAGAGAAAGTCAAAGGACAACATGCAGGTCTGTTACCACATTCCAGTTCTGGGATATCTATATACAAATTAATTCCAGCAAAGACAGAAAAGTAAGGAGGAGAAAGCCCGTTTCTCTTTTGTGTGTGTCTCTTTTTTTTTTTTTAGTTTTGTATGTTTCCTCTTTTTAATTAATTTTATTGAGAAAAAAATTGCAATGAGACAGCTTCAAAACAGGTTGGTAGGAGAGTAACAATTAATACATTGCATATTGTTGTCTTTGTAGTAGTCATTCATAGCACAAGATGCAGACATGATATTCTATCCAAACACTATTAGTGCAAATCTTTCTTCTTATTGAATTAAGAGAAAGTAGCTATATATCTATCCTATTTTGTATATGCAGATACAAAATGATCCTTCATTCCTATCACCTTTTTTTCTTTAGTTTTGTCAGAGATAGGTATTCCATTGCCATCCAATTATCATAGGTGCATGAATTCAGCAAAATATACCAATATAGTCCAGTAGTCCACAATAGTAGTGGCTTATCCACAGTACTGGCAATGTTTGAATCTGATGACTTGAGACTTCCACAGCTCAGCATATTTAACATAGCTTCAGTTTTCATACCTTGTTTCTACACTTTTCTTCTGGATGGTCAAGACCAAGATAAAGCAAGACCTATATGACAAGAAATGTATCTGACAAGGTCAGTGAAGTACCCTCAGGATTTATCCTGTAACCCTGTACCGCACTTTGTAGATCCTTTGTCAGTGTCAGCCTTATGGGTGAGTCATGGCCATTGCCTGACCAATTTGCTCTCTGTGAAAGCCTGAATGTTTTCTCTCTGTATGATTCTCTATAGGCACACACCACATCATTGATCACATTCCTCTGCGGCTCCATAATCTCCTTGATCAGAAAATTTGGGATTTAACTCATTTGTGAAAGCCCATTTCTAGAAACACGAAGGATGAAGATCCTTGTCTTACCTTTCTGAATGAAAATAATCAAATATGCTAGGCTAAAATATATTTTCAGAATATGTTCTTCAAAATACATTAATGAGATAGCAAGTTTATCTTGGAGGCCAAACCTAGACAAGAAGTAGAGTGTCAGGAGGGGAAACGCAGCACCGAGCACACTTGCTATGGCTTAAACTCATGCTTCAGTTCTCTGGGCAGGACCAGCACAGGGCAAAGACACCTGTCACAGCCCTGACAGAGTTGGGCAGCCTAGCAGCAGACAGCAGATGTCAGAAGTCACAACCCCAAACACGTGTGGCCTTGGTGCGAGAGTAAGCTAGAAATGAAGGGAGTTCAAGAGTGCTAGATGATTGCTGGCCTTAAATGTGATACTGAATGAGATAAAAAGTGTTTCCTATTAATAAACATAAGGTATTATTTGTATAGTTTCACAACCTAAATTTATGTTACTTGGATGGTTAAAAATACATATATATATATCCAGGAGCTTTTCACAAAGTTGTCTAGGCTACACATGCCCTTTGGCACCAGACAGAAGCAAATACAAATCCTTCGTGGAACAATTTATCACAGAATATATATCTTTTCTTAAATTGTATAGATGATATTTTAAGAAAGGTAAAGTGTTATTAAAATACAGACATGATATCAAAATACACTGAGTAACAGCCAGAAGAAACAGCAGCCACCAAATTCAGCCAAACAAAATCTTTTTGGTAGCATTATCAGACACAGAATAGGAAATAAATGTATTTTGTATATTTTAAAAATAAGGGATTTGAAATATGAAGAGAATATAAGTAGGATGATTTGGGGAACTAAAACCTCCAGAAATAGGAAATATTATTTCAATGAGTAAGTTTTATTGCTATAGTAGCCAACCTCCAAAATGACCTCTGTATCAATCAGTTTTCTGTCACTCTACAAAATGCCTGAGATAATTAACTTATAGAGCAAAAAGGTTCATTTTACATCACAGTTTCAGATGTTCCAGCCAATGGTGAAGAGAGAAGGAGCTGCTTCTAGGTCTGGACCTGAGAATTTGGTCATGATGCAGAAACTGTCAAAGACAGGGAGAGTACTGCGGAGCAAGCTGCTCACCTCCTGGCCAGGAAGCAAAAGAGAAAAATAAAAGGGCCCCAGAATGGCTTTTAGGGGCCCAGTCCCAATGACATAAGAGCTTTCTCCAAGGCCCCAACTCCTTATGGTTCTGTCATTCCCCAGTAGTTCCAAGCTGGTGAACCATGTGGGCCTTTGGCAGACATTCAGCTTCCACGTGGTTGTGGCTTGGGTCAGGATGTCCCCCCAAATCTTCACGCTGTCATAATAGAATTTTCCTGTGGTGGCTGGATCTTGAGTGTGTGATGCTTGGATTAAGAATGTGTAATTACTAAATTAGTCCACTGTTGATATAGCATATTTCTGGACAAGGTAAGGGGTTCCCACCCCAGATGTGAGTGCTACTTGAATGGTGAGAAGGCTGAATTAAAATATAAGGAACAGAAAGAACTATGATGTTGCCTTGTCACTTTTCAATGCTGCTTGCTGCCTTCTGCCTGCCCTGCTTTGCCATGGTCTGTTTATCCTCTGTGATGCCCCTCTGCCATGCCACCTTGCCTTGAGGCCAGCTAACTATGGATGGAAACTTCTATGAACTGTGAGTCAAGTGAGCCTCTCCTCTTTCAACGTTTGGTGTCAGGTATTTTGTCTCAGCAACAAAAAAAAATGTAATTAAGACCCATGCTCTCGCAGGTGCTAGTAATTGCCACCTCCTAGCATTCAGTGCTATGTGACCCACTCCTACCATGCACCAGCATTAGTCTGTGTGACCAACAGAATGAGATGCAAGTGCCAGGATGAACTTTTTAAAATTCTTTTTAGTCTTTTATTTATTTACTTGCTGCAGGGTCTTGCTACACAGCTTGGACTCAGAGTGTTTCTCCTGTCTCTGCCACCCCAATGCTGGGATTGTGGGGAAGTGCCACCACGTCCAGTTTTGGTAGTATTATCAGACACCGAGTAGCTGTGTGCCCAGAGTTCTGGGACTGGTACAACATGTGGTACCAGGGATCAAACCTAGATCTTTGCGCTTGCCAGGAAGGCACTCAGACTGCCACGCTATCTCCCCAGCTTTGACCAGAGGAACTTCTGAGAATGGATTTTCAAACACTGCACCTTCTGTTCTGTGTGTCTCCTTTCTCTACATCTTTCAGTCTCTTCTTTTGTTCCCTTTTCTTCCTTTACTTCTTTCTATTTTTCTTCTCTCCATTTATTTCTCTCTCCAATCGTTTACCATTGCAGAAGTCAGACTGCTGTACAGTGAAGTACTGAGGCCTCCAGCATCCATATGCATGAACCTGGCCTTGAGCCCCAGCCCCTTCAGAGGACTGCACAGCTGGGTTACATCCTGACTGCATCCTCACAAAAGACCCTGAGCTCGAACTCCACAGCTAAGGACCACTGGGTCCCCAGCTCTCAAGAACCATAAAGGATAATAAATTACTTTGTTTGATGCTAGGTTTGGAGATAATTAGTTACACGATAATAGGTTTGCCTATGACATTACCAAAACCTGAGTCTAATTACAAATCTAGCGAGTGCCCAACCCCTTTGAGTATAATTACTGTAACTGTTAAACTTCTCCACAAGAAGATGCTATGGAGCAACTTTATCATCACAGTAGGATGGACAGAGCACTAAAGGAAGTCTCCATTCTGGACAGGCTCTCAATTGGGAAGTTACTGAATTTCTTCTGAAGGAAAGTGAACAAGGATATATCCATTTTGCAAGAATTGTACCTTGCAAACAAAAAGAAAATTAATTCAGCCACAGGTATTACCATCACTGCCTAACAACCTCTGTTAGAGTAACAAAAGACAAGAAATTAATTTTCTGCCTTTTTGTGCATTCAATAAGTATCTATTGAGTAACTACTGTATCTTCACTATACTAATAGACTATCTGAGTGTACTAATGAATACAGCGGGCAAAATATTCAGCCTCTCAAACCTTACCATCTAGTGGGATAACGAAAAAGAGAAAAAATATATATCAAAAACATTTTATTAATAAAAGTAAGTGTAAAGGCAAGAATGTAAAAGAATAGGCACTCCATGAGAGATGAGAATATACTGATAGAAAAGATCTCTGATAAATGAAGATTTATATTATTTCCATAAACAAAATTTTGACTTTGCCTTAAAAAATAAATAAAACAAAACAATGTCAGAGATTGAGATCCTGTTTTTACTTTCATAATCCTCATCTCCTATCACAATATTCCCCTGTGAAATGTCCTAGCGCTGAGGTTCCATAGAATGTGACTTCTTTCTCAAGCTCTCCTTTGTCTGAATTTTCCCACTGGGCCAACAATTCCCAGCCTATGATATAACAAGCACAAATGCACAGTTGTCTTTGAATGTGAAAATCTTTGGCGATTTCATGGTCAAGTTATCAGGAACATACTAGGCATATTTTTAATCACACCTTGAAATTTAAAACCAGTAGTGATGCATAAATAAGACTCCAATTAAGTTAGAAAAAATAAATAATTTAAAAAGGTTTAGGCACTTTAGTTTGTTTTCCCTCTCTATAAGAATGGTTTTGATGATGTAGGACTCCAAGGTTTTTGAGTATTAGGGTATGAGTGTCTGGTAACACACTGCAGCCTCTAACTCAACCCATCACTGTGTAAACAAAAGATGAAGATCCAGGATCCAGAAAGTTTAAGCATAATAGCTGCTCATATATAGGAGATTGATGCCCCAGGAAGAAGTATGCTAACCAAGTGCTTTATTTCTTGTGTGAATCATTAGGGGAGTGAGAGTGGGGTACAGGAGTAACAGGAAGGTATGAAAAGGCAGAGAAACAGATTTTAACTAATAAATCTGTAGTGCCAATGACAGACTGAAAATTCAGATCAACATTGATATTGTGTTATTAACATCTACAATCTTCAGGCTTGAAACTCAAGCAGGGTTCCTCTGTCATAATCTTGAGATAGAATTGCTTTCTGCTCAAGAAGTCTCAGTTTTGCCTTCAGGTCTTCACGTGATTGGGTAAGACTCACTCACCCTCATTATGGAAGTCAAAGTGCTTTATGGGGAGTCTGCACAACTAAAAGAAACCTTCTCAGAAACAACTAGACTTGTAGTCAATGAAATCACTGTATGCTGTAGTCTAATCTAATTGGCACAGAATGTCAACCATATTCCTTGCACCTTATTTAGTCCAACTAACTTCCTTATGAAATTGACAAAGAAAAATAGAGATCTCAGATATTTCAGGGGATGAGTCCAACATTGCATTATTTGAAACCATCCATTTGGGAGGCCTTGACCCAGAGCCCAAGCCATCGGCTATCTGCCTTTTGCTCAAAGTTTCCCACTTAGCTTAGAGGTAGATCCAAAGTCTACACTTCCCAAAGTCTACTTCCATATTCCCAGGAACTAAATATTAAAACTGCTATGTTAAAGAGAATGAGGGCCATCATCTTCCTAATGTGCTTCAATAAAGAAATGGCACATGAAGCAGAACTGTGAAGTATCTCACAAGCAAAAGAAAAACAACACAATTTGTCATAGCTACATCTTGGCAACAACCCAAATGCCCATCACTGAGGAAAGGATAAAAGACATGTGGTTTTTTATGTAACAAGGTACTACTCAGCTATAAAGGAAGTTAACCTTGAGATTTTTATAGGTAAATGATACAGCTAGAGACCATACACATAAGTGAAATAAATCAGACCCAGATGTGCAAACATCATGTTGTCTCCCTAGTGTAAGAACCTGAAAGAATAAATAAGATCCAAAAGGTATAATAGTTACTGTGAAAGGGAAAGAAACTGCTCAAAAGGAAAGAACTAAGATGGGGAAAGGAATAAAAGAAGGAAAGGGAAAAATTATACACACACACACGATAACTAATTGGGCTACTAATTTTTATTGCTTCATTAAAAGGAACACAATGTTTATGTCGTTTGATCAATTTTGCATACCTTTATCTGATCATCTAAGCAATTACTTTGAAGATAATGATATTCAATATAATCACCGTTGTTAATTCCCTATCATCTTGTTTTGAAAATCTGTAGCATTTGTATTGGTTTTTTTTTTTATTCTCTTCAAAAAAATCAATGGAGACTTACGATGGGATTTTTGGAAAAAAAACTATTGAAATAAAATGAAGCAATGATTAATAAGTGTCCCTATTTGGCTTGGAGCTCATCATAATACCAGTCTAGATGTTATGAAGGTACTTTTAGATATTTAGATATTGAGAGAAACGAATTACAAGAAAATATTATAACACCACAAACAGTCTATATTTTATACTGACAAACCCTGACCTCCATCACTAGTAGCCTACAGGAGTTACCCCCAAAAGTTGCACCCCACAGCCAAATTTGCAACTTAGGTCACTCTATCTGGCATCCAAAATTCCTGTAAAGATAAGTAGAAGCAAAATTCTTAGAAAAAAATAATAAAATAGAAGCAAGCAGAAGCAAACAGCAAAAGAAGCTTACTGTTCTGAGGCATCTCTCCCAGGACCTTTCTGCTCTAGGCTACTAGTGCTTCATCACTGTGCTGATCTGTTCCTCTAAAATTTAGAGTTCAGGTTTCTGATTGAATTAATAGCCATGGCATCTTGGAGGAGCCCTTGCTCAGCAATAGTCGTCTGTCACTTTCAAGGGCACTATATCCTTATATGCCAGGTCTGTTCCTGAAGTCGCTTTCGCTCCACATTTAGTCACTGCACTAAAACTGGGCCCAGTTCAAAGGCCTGCTTTTATAGCACCTGTTGCTTTAAGAGCTGGAAAATTCAGTTCATCAAAGTACCAGGAATTCACCAAATTTAGTTCTAATGCAGTAAGTAAGGCAATCAGATATCGAAAACATTCCTCGGTAGCCCATTTCCACATATTATTAACTCCCAAATAGACATTTTATCAGCACACAGTAATACACGCTACTTTATTGGAACAATTATACTGCACTTTTCATATAACATGGAAAGAAAAAATAGATTTAACAAAACTAGCAGTACATAGTAATCTGTTTGAAAGATAGCATGGACTTCTGCCTTTTGATTACAAGACATTTTATGAGTACAAAGAGAGAAGTCTCTTAGAGCCAATTTATTGAAACCAGACAGTGTTTTGCAATAGAGACAGCTTTGAAATGAGATTCTTCTGATTTAAATCCTGACTGTCATTTAACAGTTCTGTAACCCTGAAGCAAATATCTTCACCTCTCTGAGCTCAGTTTGCTCACCGGTGGATGAGGACTGTACTTTCTCTGTACTGTACACTACTGCAAGAAGGAAGAATGATGGAAATAAGTAGGGCAGCCACTTGGCACAAAGTAGGTGCTCAATTAATGCACCTTCATTGGTGATGTTACTTAAGACCCCAAGGACCAGGAATTGTGGTTTTACTACCTTCTCTTCCTGCTGTCCTTTCCATTTCATTCTTGTTCCTGGGCAGGGAGCCTAGTGACCAGGTAAAACCTGATTAGCCAACAGACTGAGATTCAACTGAAACAATAATCCTATCTGATTTAGCCAAGAATTTTACCCTCTAATTCTCTTACTGACTACCAATATTAGAACTCAAATATTGATTTTACCACAGAATAACAGTTACCTGAGCCCACAGTCAGTTCAGAATTTGAGGCAGCCAGTGGTTACCATAATAATATGACAGTGTTTAACAGATTCTTGATGCATCTCCTCTCTTCATTGACAGTGTTCAAGTGCTGATTAAATTTTACCTCCATGCAAAACAAAGGGTTTTGATTTGCTTATCCTGAGTTGATTTTTTCATTTCTGTGCAAATTGCTACCTTCACACAATCATTCTTTATTTATTTTACCTGATGCTGTATTTTTATTACTTGTTGAGTATAATTATGGCATAATGAAAGGTATGAACCTGAGAGGGTTCTCAGCATTCCCTGTACGCCACTAGTGATAACGCTGGCTTGGCCTGCTCGGGGCCTTCCATGCCCTTTCCCTCCCAGAAAAGACACTGCCGGCCACTTCAGAGGCTATTAAGAGGCACGACTGGAAAGGAAAGAAATGAGAGGACAGAAAAGAGAACTTCAGAGAGACACTTCTGGAGAGCTGCAGATTTTGCAGGAACATTGAAGAGATGAGAGTAGGCTCAGTTAGAAGGGAAGCACAGGGGAGTGGAATGAAAGGAATTTTAAGGGGTACTTTCAGAGCCTTTCAGCACACTTTCTAGCCCTGAGGGAAAGTAGGTGGAGAATCTCAGTTATTTTTAAGCTCCTACAGGTGACAAGGACTTGGTCTTCTGAAGCTCAGCTTTGCTGCCAAATTGTGCTGTGTGAGTTATGGCATTACATGTCTTACTTTCTTCAACCTGACTCCCTGACTTATTTTTATTCTCATTGTATTATCTACCCACCTAATACAGTGCTGCACATGTTTCCAATCTAAATAGCACTTTGTCTATTGGCTTGATTCAGTTGGATATTGATCATCCAAATAAATAAAACCTCAACTCCCTCAATATAGTTTGGGAAAATGGATCTCCTATTTCCTTCTCACACAGTTGTTAGGAGTATTCTTGGGTAGGTGAAGAGATTCAAAAAGGGCTGCTCCCAGTGAGTCCTAGTCTCTGGACCAATGAGTGTATTTCAGTGTATGCAGAGAACTTGAAGATGTGACTGAACTGCAGTCATTGAACCTAAGGAACCCTGCAGTGGAAAACAGGTCCTGGAAAATTGGATACACAGACAAGTGTCATTTGGATTTATAAAAGGAGAAAGAATGTGTATTCATGAGCTGCAGAGCACTGAGCTTGACATCGATCCAGGGCAAGATTCTAGAACAATTTTTCTAAACAATGGCTTTTGAGTGCTTAGAAAAGAAAGTGGTAAACTCAGCATGAGCTCACTAAGAATAGTGCTGTCAGGCTAACCTCATTTCCTACTGACAGAGTTACAACACTGGGAAATCAGAGAAAGGGAGTAGAAACGGTATCTAGACTGCAGGAAAGCTTTTGTCAGGTTCTCTCATGACACCCTTGAAGGCAAAATATGGGAACACAGAAATGTTGTCACTGCAGACTCACAGCCAATCGAAAGTTTGTGTCCAAAAGAAGTTAATGAATCATGGTACATTCAACACATCATGTTAAATGATGAATCTCTCCTAGTAGCCACCACACCAGAGGTTAGTAATTCAATAGAACAAGCCCAAAATGCAGGCAGCCAGACCTAGCAGCCACAGCCTTAAAATGATCAATTTCTATTATTTCACTTGCAAAAATGTCAATGAAAACCTGAAAAGATGTCAGACAAAGCACAGTGTCTAAAGACAGTGAAGTAATGTTTCTGCTTCTCTCTAAAGATAGTTTGCTTTGGGGCTCCCTGCGCTAGGGTATACTTTCAGTCTCCTTTAAAAAGAGTGATGAGCACGCTAAAGAGACAACCATGAAATCATATTAAGATAGGAAATGTTGAAAGCTATCTCAGTGCCTTTGAAAACTGGAAGTGGGACAGAGCATAAATTTCAGATAGGCTACCTTGAAAGGCAGTGGGTTTCCTTATAACTGGAGCTGCTTGAGTGTGGCCTAGAACACTAATGTAGAAAAACCCATGCCTTCCAACTTTAAAGTTTTCTTTTTCCAACCAGAGTCTCTGGTCTCCTATAGATATGATTCTAAAAGCCCATTTGACTATCCATTCCATGATCTAACTGTAAGACATTGTATTTGTTCACTTATTTTAAATCAAGAACTATTTTAAACATACAAAAGACTATAGGCAAAACCAGAAGCAACATGCATGTATACTCTAGCTGAGTTTATAATTCGAACAATTTGCTGTATGGGCTTCAGATCATTTTTTTAAGAAATAAACAATTAAAAATGTGTTATTTTCTTCTTCCACAAATAGCAATATCTGAAGGATGGGACACACATGCACATCCATTATTTAAATGCTCTCTGTGTATATCCACAAACAATCTATATTATTTTAAATATAAGGAGTCCAATTTACTGGAGAACTTTACTGAAACTAGCACAAAAGAAGCGATGCTGAATGTTGGGCAATGAGTTGCCCAGGCATTCCAGGGAGAAGAAGGCATGTAGATAAAGAGAACAGCAGACAAAAAAAAATCACAAAATTAAGAAAAGTGCAGGTAAACGACAATAAAAGAGAAGACACTACCAAAGATCTTACACAGCTTTAGGGTAGGGGTAAACTGGGAGTGTAAGAAGATAAAAGATAAACAATAAAAAAAATTACAAAGACTTAATTATAAAAAGTTTTCTTCCTCAGAGAAGATCACTTTAGCAATTTAATTGTGAAGTAAATATTATTTATATGCCTGCTACAAAAATAAACCTGGCAATGATATTGTTAGGATGAGGTAGGGGGTAGGCAAGACAGGAAGATCAACTGCCAAGTGTTCAAGACTAGAAAAAGTCCCAAAGCGGATGGGAGCCTAGACTAAATCAGGATGAGGAGGATGGATTAAGAATATTCTTCATATTGTGGGCTTAGGCTATTTTGAATGTGGATGACAGAAATTTGAAAACTGTGACATACACAATTACTGAATCAATAGCTATAACATATTTCAAGGAAAAATTATGATCTTTGAATATCACATGAGATATTGGAATATAATAATAGTGCGCTGGAATTAACAACATAAATAAGCTTTGAATATAGTGTAATGTTTACTAAAACTATAAATCATTTTCATAATGCCAGTGTTCTTTGAATTTTGTTTTTAAGATAACCATTTAATTTTCAAAACATTTTTTAAAAATAATTTACTAGTAATCTTATATAGTTTTCCATATAGTTTATTTAAAAATATATAAAGGGGGCTAGGAGATAGTTCAGCAGTCTAAGCACCTGCCTGGTAAGCCCAAGGACCCAGGTTCAATCCCCAGTGCTGGCCACAGAAATCAGGTGTGGTTGTGTACACCTGTAATCCCAGTGCTGGGGAGGCTGAGACAGGAGGATATGAGTCTGAGCTATGTAGTGAGACCCTGTACCAAGTAAATAAAAGATTTTTAAAAGGTGGGGTGATAGTTCAGTAGAATAAGTACTTGCCTGGCAAGCATAAAGGCCTGAGTTCAATCCGCAGTTCTACCCTTTTATAAATATATAGAAAGATTCTTATCAAAAAACTTTTGAGTGTGATAATGTAAAAAGTATTGTTTAAAAGATCATTCAATTATTCCAGCTATAATGAGTAAGCTGCTTTCTTCCCTTTTGCCTTCATTATCACAGAGAAAAGAGGATGAGGTAAGAAGAAAATGAACCCCATTCTTTTACAAGAATAGAGATGGAGACTTGACCAGTTCATCACCTCCTAGATATATCACAGAAGAGTTCACCAGAACACTGGGCAGAGGGCACCAAAGTTCTCACATCCACAAACCAAACTGATCTGTAGGAATATCAAATAGGGCTGAGCTTGTGGTCCGCTCAGCTTCTTTAGTTTTCAGAAGAAACTTTTGCTTTTCTTGTTGTTCTGGTCTTAATGATACTATTTTACATTGTGTAACTCTAAAGTTAGTTGTCTGAATTTTGCCTTTAGACCATTTAAATTTGTTCTGCAGGAAGAATAACTCACAATTGTTAAGAGTGAAAGCTCTTTTCTTGATTTTTTTGTTTTTCTTTTCCAGTTTTACAGTTTAGAGACAATTAAAACAATGGGAGATCTTACCAGATGACTTAATTATCAAGAGGTATCAATTATGCAAATGAGTATGACGGCAAATAGAGCATCTTTTTCTCACCAAGTAGTTACTTTTTCTGGGACACTGGTTTTCAAACTCCAGCATTTCTCAGAAGCACCCAGAGGGTTTGTTGCAAAACAGATGGAAGACTCCTCCCTAGAGTTTTTGATTTACTAGGTCTGGGTTGGGCCCTGAGAATTTGCATTTTTAATAAGGTCCCAAATGATAGCATGTTGTTGTGCAGAAACCATACTTTATAAAGCACTGCCCTAAAACTTTCCTGTCCTTGAGACTGAGCTCAGTGATCCTTTCAGGAGCCATCTTTCCCCTCTGTCTACGCCTTTCCCTGGGTGATCGCCACGCAGTGTCATGGTGACTGATGTGGCTAGCTACTTTAGGACACTCTGAGCTCTCTGACACAAGCACATGCCTGCAGCACACCTGTGTGCTCCAGAGAAGCACCCAGAGCCTGCCTGGCAGAACCAGGACAGAGGTAACAACCATGCGTTGAAGGGCATTTGACTGGATATTAAATAAAAGCAAATTCATGTGTGCACATACAGATCTGTTTCTGAAGTATTCAGGCCAGTGATGAAGTACTGAGTGTTTGGAGGAAAAATAACATTAAAGAGACAAAGATATAAGTACCCCAAGAAAAAGAAGAAATTAGAATTTTAAATTTGCTTTAGCTACCGTGGAATATGATAGAACTGAAGTATTTTAGAAAGATCATAGTAACAAAAATGTGCAAATGGTTTTAGCTTTGTCAGACATACTCTTGGCCCACAAATGCTTTTGAAAATCCAGCCCATGTAACTACTAAAGCTAAGCATCACCCCAATTCACCTATGATACAGCCAAGGGCATACAAGAAATTAGAGAGATAACCCACATCCTAAATAGAAAGAGAATTACAAGGAAAAAAAAATGAAAAAGACCCAGGAGGTCATTCAGTTGTAGTCTCTGGAGTAATAGAAGATTAAATAAAGTAGCACAGAAAAAAATTATGGAACTATACCCAAGAAAACTTAAGACTCTCTGATCCTCTAATTTTTAGTGCCTCATGAAGTTCAAGGATTTATTATCAATGCTCTGCTTAAACCACTATTCATCAAAAGGAAAACATTCCCTATAGTCTATATTAGAAATGGAAATAAAAAAGGCAATGTAAAAAGTTGATTTTTATAGTATTAAATGACTCTCTTTTTTCTTGTGTTCATGAATTTCTAGCTTGTAACTGTACTTATCCAAAATATTAAAATGACCTTCAGGCCAACCCCTCTACTTAAGAGTGAAGGAGAAGAGAAAATTACTAGAACTTGACCATTACAGAAATTACTTGCAAGGCATTTTTCTTCGATAGCTGCAGTTTCACTCATATTATCATCCTTTTCTGTTGACAAGTTTCTAAGATTTTAATCTTGGATTGGAAATGCTGCCCTATGAGAAAGGGCTTATATTGTCAGGAGCAGTGCTGTCCTGGAATGTGGAATCATATACGAGGGCACTTGCAGTGAAAAATATACCATGGCTAAGAAAGGTGTTTAAATGCTAACTCGACTTGCTCATAAATCACTTTCAATGTGCTCGAGCTCTTAGACAACATACTGAAAGCTTTCTTATTTCTTATATTGTAGCCATATCATTTGCATTGCTGAACTTGGGGTTATGTTGGCAATTCCAGATAAACCTTTGCTTAGAAGGCTTATAACTCTGACTAAATTTCACCCTGGCTTAGAAATCAAAAGCAAAATGTATGAGTTTTTTTTAACCTCAAATATGTCTAATATTTTAACAGGCTGTCAGACTGAGAATCCATGAGAGCCAGGTATAAAAAAGACCTTGCCTGGCCAGCCTAACTACACACGCTCTGGGTTAATGCAAACCGGGTAAAGTGGTATACACCTGTAATCTCAACCCTCCAGAGCTGAGGCAAGAAGATCAGAAGTTAAAGCCTAGCATAGGCAATTTGGCAAAACCCCATCTTGAAAATAAAGTGAGTAGATTTACATTTTTAAAGTTCCATGCTGGATGAAGTAAGCGCTATTTGTGATTTAATGAAGATCTACAAAGACACCAGATAAGAGCTTTCAAGAACTCCCAGAGGGACACAGGGGGAAAGGAGCAGCCTATGAAGAGAGGGCCCTGTCCCCAACAGTAGGGGTCTCATTTAGTGGGTGGCTGCCCCCCTGGTATCCTAGGCAAGATAAAGAACATGAGAGGAGAAGCAGCATTGGGCAGGGTGCAGCTGAGTGCATGCTGATCTTGAAGGCAGGCTATACACAGATGTCCAGGAGAAAGTCAAAGTACAGGACTGGAGCCCACAAGACTGATGAGCTGAAGGACAAAGAAACATTTCCTTTGCCTGTACAGAGAACCTCACAAAACATAAGTATAGTTTTAGCATATGATGTGCTAATACAATCTTTCTTGGTCCTATTAAAGACCGATGACTTCTGATCCATTTAACATATGTCTTACTCAGCTTTCTGTACTGTTTTCGGTGGAGGATTCTACTCTGGAATCCAGTCTGAGAGGCTGCTAGAGACAGAAACTCCTTTCTCCTTTTCACAATTCTTGCCTTTCAGCTTCTTAGGAAGGCAGGATGGAATTTTAATTTTATCCTTATTATTTGTCTTATAGTCCTTGACCTAAGGAAATCTCACAGGGCAAAATCTGAGTGAAAGAGGGAACTCATACATACAGAGCACTGAGAACAACATTATTATAGGGTACAATAAGTGGAGAAAGATATTCCTTGTATTATTGTGTTTTATACTCTTATTTTTACAAACATCCACTCACAACACTAAACATTTTCAATGCACCCCTTCAGTTACCCTCTCAGCCTCCCTTTTGTCTCCTACATACCTGGGGGATATTGGAATTGAGGAACTGCATCAAACAAGTGCTGCCTTCCTTGTGGCTTCTAAATTTGGCGGTGGAATGAGGGGCTGAGAGAGGACAGGAGTGAGTTTGGAGTACATGTTCCCCTGGCTACTTTCCAGCCCAGCAGTTATGGGTAGGCCAGATTCCTCTATTGTAGTCCATAGTCTGTGTCAAGAGATCCTCTGTTATAGCTGCTCCCTGCCTGCAGGCCTGGGTGTGATAGGGAGCAGTGATGGCTCTGGAGATGCTTCTGTCCCCGTGCATCCTGTCACTCTGACACTTTTTCTTGACCCTTACATCTTCATAAGTAGTCCTCCACTAACTGACCTCAACTTCTCTGCTGGGCAGTTCCATCCTTTCCAATCCCTAACCAATGTGACAGTGCAATATGTAGTGGGAAAAAATACTTTGGGAAAGAGGAGGTAGCTAAAAGTGCCAAATACTGCAGATATTACTTGACTCTGGACTAGGAAAGAAAGAATACACATGGCAATAAGCAGGAAACTGGTGATCTTGCTAAGTACAGTGAGCTATCGCACAGCATGACAGAATGGCAGCAGCCAAGTCTGGACGAGAAAATGGAGTCAGTAGGGATGGATGATTCTTTCAAGTTCAGCCATGAAGCAAAGATCAAAGAAGGGCTTGTACTTTAGTATTGGACAACCAGTGTGTGTGTGTGTGTGTGTGTGCGCACGCGCACAAGTGTGTGTGTGCTAGTGTGCTAGTGTGTGTGTATCTGTGTCTGTGTGTGTGTGTGAGAGAGAGAAAGACAAGGAGAGACAGACAGACAGAGAACAAGGCAGATTACAAATTAAGTTATCCAAAAGAGTATCAATCTATCCAAAAGAGTATCAGTGAATGTAGATCCATATTTCAGAAGCAGACAGAAATAGGATCCAGATGGTGGAGCAGAATCTTCTCTTTCAAGGAAAAGTGAGGTAAATAGGCATATCTCTACAGGTGTGAGGGCTGGAAGTTTTAGGTACTTCTTTCCTGCATGTATATCTTCTGTTATTTTTTAATCAGGAGCAACAATATTTTCTGCTGCAGCAGGGATGCATGAAATTGGAGGCTTAAGAAAACTGGCCAATGTTGGAAGAGCTACTGTAGCCATGTGAAAAGGTTCACTTGCTTTTAATAATTGATCTTTTAAGGGGCTGGGGAGATGGCTCAGTGGAATAAGTGCTTCCCAGACAAGCGCAAGGGCCTGAGTTCAATCCCTGGTTCTACCAGAAAAAATTTTAAAAAACAAATATAATAAAATAATTCATCTTTTGATGCACTACAGCCCACCAACTTTCAATGTAGGAGTCAAAGAAAGACTGCTGAGTGTCCAACAAACAGGTTCCCTTAGCTTTCTGAGAGGAGATTTAGATAAATTACTGTCAGCTTGTATTGTCACAATGGTTTAGAGGTGACCCAGGCTCTTAAAAAGATGACACAAAATTACAAATACTCATCAAGCATCCCAACAAAAGAAGTGCAGCAGGAGCCAAAAGCAAAGGAAAAACTGAGAGATTATAGCAAGAGGGGTGGAAACCTAGCAACCAGTGAGTAGCACTTGTCCCAATTCATCTTGTGCAGCGACTGGTGATTTAATAGCGAAACAAAACAAACTAGGTTTGCAGTGCTTTGTTGCTCAATAAGATGTCTCAGAGTATTAAAGAAACAATCTATGGAGTACATTTTGTGTTCCCTCATCAACACAGGCTTGGGATTAATAGAAATGGCTCTTCTTTCTTGTATATGACAATGTGTTTGTCGCTATTGGTTTAGATCCTGAGACCCCATGAGAACGGCTCAGTTCCATTGCCCTGACAACCCTTTTCAAGTAGAAAAAGAGTTCACCCACCACTTTGTTCTTGACCAAATTAGAAAAATCTGCCCACTTGTGGCCACAAAGTGAGCATTCTAAAGTGAGAATAAGACTATCATGCTTAAATTACTTAAATTACAAGTTATGTAAGCCTCAAAAATTGTGGTTAGTAATGTTTATAAGTTGTATAAAATTGCACTTTTATTGTGCTTGTGGTGTGCCAACAGCCCTGGCAGAAACCCCATCTCTGCTGTAGGTACAGGTGGTGAGCACACAGGCTCCAGGCTGCCACCCACTCCAGCTGAGCTTTTCCCTTTTGCACACTGTCTGCAGGTAACATCAGATTTGAGAGAAGGATTTCACACCTGGAAATTCTGAACCAGAGATATAAAGAATTCTTGGGCAGTTCCTCCGTTAAACCAAAGAATTGCTTTCCTTTGCCAGACAAACATTTATCAAGCATCTTCTGTGTATGAGACCACCTTTTGCAATGTGATGGGCATAACAAGGCTTTAAAAATCGGGAGAATAAAGGTTCAGGTAATTAATGAAGTCAGTCTTTGAGAAAAGCAAATGTGATCCTGAGCACCAAGAAGAAGCTTGAGCTAAACAAACAGAAGTGGCACAAATATTCTTTGAGGAAGAAGAGGAGCTAAAATATGATGGTTTTTATTTCCTCTATGAATAGCTCCACCACACTCATTAGAGATTCACCAATTATCTACAGTGTGAAGTTGCTACACTAAGGGAGAGATGTGGAGATGATTGCAATAGAAAATAGATATTTGATAGATGGAAAAAGGACCATTTTGACCAAAAGTTGGTCAAAGGAAACCAAGCAGAGATTAAATTGTTCCTTTAGCTTTTGATGATTAAGTTTTCAAAAGATGGAGGCTCTTGGGCACTGATTGGTCTAGGGAATTCTACTCAATACCATGTTGATGATCTTTGTCGCTCACACACTATCATCGCCTGGGTTTCATAAAATAAAGTAGATTGGTTTTCCAAACATATTCTCATTTAATCTTCACAGTATTGCAAACTACACACTATTGTTGGCATTACACAAATAAATTATTGCAAGAAAGAAAACTAACTTGCTCAATGACATATCCTTCCGACAGGGCCAGGGTTGGATTCAAGGTGTGTCTGAGTCCAAAGTGCAAGTTCTAACCTCAGCACCTGGCCTTCCTGGTTTTCCCTGAGTCTCCCAACTCAGCTATATATAATAAACAGCCAAAACCCTATTTAAGAAAAGTTACTGAGAGACTTTTTGCTAGAAGAAATATGTATGGATGCATTCTTTTTAAAGTTTTGACAGGTTTCTATATCATATAACCAGAGACCATCAGTTCTTCAATTCAAAATGTTCCCCTAGAGCCTAAGTGTCAGGGGGCTCCTGGAGCTCTGGGCAACTACAGGGTGTTCTGTGCCTTAGTCACCTTCAGTATGAGCATGGACTCATGCAGAGGAAGAACCCAAATAAGGCTAATAATATGAAATATGTGAAAAGTTGAAGATTCCCTCTTCCAGGAATATTCTGGTGAAATTAAGAGGCAAAAGTGGAACAAGTTCTTTGTGGTATACATCCATCAACCAATGACAGGATTCCACAATGTCCATAAGCTAGTTGAGTTTCAAAACCCAACTGCAGACTCACTGCTTTTGTTTCCATTTCATTGGTATTTATTTAATTCTACTGATCATCTATGAAATAAAATGCATTATCCCCACTTTACAGCTGACCAAAGCAAAGGCTCAGGGATGGTTTTGTGATCTCCATAAACTTACCCACCTAATAAATGGTAGAAACTAAATCTTGCTCCAAGTAAGTTTAAAGAAGGTTTATTATAAAAATCTTAGAAGAAACTAATTCAAGAACTAACGTCTTCTCCTTGAGAGAAGACACCACATCCATAGGATCAGCAGAGAGCCACTTTGCTTTTGCTTTATATGAGAGCCAGAAAGAGAAAATTTTTGTCCCCAAGACAATCTCTGCAATAACATTGGATGATCCAGGAAACTTAAGGAAATAAAATATCCAGAATTAATTCTCTACAATATATCCATCATTAATCGTTTAAATGGATTGTATAAGAATTTTACTACACATAAGTCCAACTGAAATCTAACTCAGATTTACAGAAGCTAAAATTTCCATAAAATATAAAATGTGAATAATTTAGATTACATCCTACTGTACAATAAATATACTTCCCAGACAGGAAGAGATCTATAGCCTCATTTTCATCTTGACATCCGCAGAACAGCTTTCCCTGGCAAAAAGTTTGCTGACTGCAGCAATTCAGCCAGAGTCCTAACAAAGCAAAGCATAGCTTTCTTTGGTTGAAATGCTTTCTTACCAAGACAGTTTAGGGAGCAGGCTCTGGAGTTAGGCAATCTGGTTTTGAACACCACATCTGCCAGTTACCACCTGTGTGACCCTGGACAATTTATGAAGCCTCACTCTGTCTCAGTTTCTCACTGTATAAATCAATTTAAGGTTGTGATTAGGACTAATTTTAAACTGTATACAAATTTATTATATATCTTCATGGCTCACAGTAAATCAATGCTTGATTATATACCAAATATATATATATGTTTATTTTCCCAAAGTCTTAGCTACACTCTCCACCAATGCTCCCCCTGTCTTGCAGGCTCATGATTTGAGACTGTGCCTCCTGGAAGGGGCCTGAACTTGGCCTTCTTCATGGTGCACTTGCACGCTGAATGGTCCCTTCACTCCCCTTTCTTACCTGGGGAAATAATAAATGTATTTTAACCCTAGATGCTTACAGGCATGAAGAACGTAATATTAATGCTCATAGAATAAATGTCAACCTAGGGCTTCTTAACTCCAAAAGCTAAACTGTAAAAATCATTTTACCTGTCACCAATGAAGTGCACCCCCAGCCTTTTTTGTTTCTTTTGAAACCATGTTGCTTAGGCTGACCTTGAACCTTCAGTCTTCCTGCATCAGCTTCCCCAGTAGGAGACATTATAAATACATGCCATTACGCCCAGCTAGCATTTTACTTTTAATTACAGAGATGTCAGTCAAATCTTGGACATGTGGGCAGACACAAGGATGGTTAGATGACAGAGATGAGTAGGCTCACATCAGAAGCCCAGACAATAAACCAACTTAAGCAGTTTTCACAACAAGGGTTTTTCACTATTATCGTCCAAGCTTTTCTTTAGTTACTTCCTTCCCAATCCCAGCTACTAACTCCAGCAGTAGACTATCAGACTATGGTTTAATGAGGACAATCCTAAAGATTAAATGTCAGAATCATTGAGAACATCTGATAATTTCAAATTCTCAGGTAGTCTGTCTCTAGAGTGGGAGGAGAATGTTGAATGTTAGGCTTCACAGAATTGGTCAGATTTGCTCTTTTTTTAACCATATTTTCTGCCTAAATATAGGAAATAAGGAGATGGGACATTTGAAAAAATAGCTTCCCAGAAAGGGGTTACAACCTGAAATCAATAGTGCAAATTGAATAGGTCCCTAATGCAATAATGATGTTCACAGGATTTTGTCAGTAAACAAGACCTACAGTCTGCACTCTTTGAGGTACTCAAAAATATTTGACTGATGCTCTCTAATCTTATTTGTGCACAAATAAGATTTGTGACACCTGCTTAGAATAACTTATAAGAACGTTTTAATTGATGACAAAGTTTGTATTATAAATCTGACTTTAATTTAATAGAAGAAAAGCAGACCTGGACTTATAAAACTGGGGATTGCACTTTATTCTACCACTATCTGCAGAATAAGCTGAGGCTTCATGATGGACTCCATCTCCAGCTCACTGGATGCCCAGGGAAGGAGAGGCAATCTTGTATCTGTTGGTGCATTGCAAATTCCCCAATACCATACAAACTTAAGGGGATCTTTTGTTGTTTTCAGAATAAATATTGTGGCCCCTTCCTAGCTAAAGCTGTCCAAAGTTAGAAAAGAGTGCCCTGCCTTAGCTAGGGAGGGAGGGGAGGAATACGGAGTTTTTATTAACTCATTTAGGCTTGATGCCAATTGAATTCTAGCTCTAGACTATTTCCTGGAATTATGATTTAGCAGTGCCAGAAACAAATATAGCTACCAAGTTCAACCACTTGCACAGAGAGCAAATTAGTTCATAAAATGTAGTGGATTTTATCTCCAAATTGAAATTTTGGCCTAAGTCAGTGGCAGACAGTAAGTTATTTAAATTTTTCTCAGAAGAGCCTTTTTGTTAGCTGGTGTTTTGAGGGGCAAGAGGAAAATAGTCATTAAAAGTAAGGTAAAGTAATTCTAAGGAAAAAATATTCCTATATAGTGTCCTAACAAGAGTCTACTTAATGATATTAAGATTTAGATCTATTACATCTGTTTTTTAAAGTCTGAATTTCTATTGGGTCTTTGAGACTAGTGATTCTAACAACTTTAATTTCTGTTAAGAATCACCATGTAGCCATACATTTTTATTTTTTACTTTAGAGGAGAGACCCAGTAGCCTCCATTTTTACATAAAAATCTTCAATAATTTTAATTCAGGAGAATCTCAGAATCATTGTTGGAAATTATAGTTTCACAAACTCAAACAAGACTTCTGTCTAGAATAAGGCCAGACAGGTACAAGAAATGAGCGATGGAGTCTGTGGGCTCCATGGTATGAAGGAAAGCTACTCCTCTCCTTTGGGATAGAACTGGGACTCAGTATAAATCACATTTTGTGCTAAAGAAATGTACATCCACTTTTCCAAGCGTTCCAGTATTTTAAGAGGTTCCCAAAATCTGAATTTATGTGCATGTAAAATGCCTTGATTTTTAAACTATTGCCACAACATTTAAATGGCTATGTGTTAAACAACACTTTTGAAGGTTACAATAACCAAGCAAGAAGTTACTATGATGTGGTTCTCTGAACAAGAGTTGCTTGCAAGTTAGTCTGAATGAATGAATCATCAAATGAATAAAATGAATGAATGAATGAATAGTTCTTCAGGATTACTGATCTTAAAATGGTTTTGGTGAGGATGGTAGTTGTTGTTGTTGTTCTGCCACTGACAAAGATATAGCCTAATACTTGAAGTAATTAAAAAGCGACCAACCCTTTGTTTTCAGCAGGGGTAACTGTCCACTAAGACAACTACACACTTGCTCATTGTGGACACGTCCTTCCCTCAGCAGTAACATTTTATTCTGTTGCGGGTGCAGTTGTCTACCTATCTTTCATGGTGCAGCTCATTGCATTTTTAAAAGATGTTTTTTCCAGGAGCTAATTGAGCTTTATCTATGTGAGTGAGCTAGAATCTGTCACTGACAGCCCGCAGAAGGCCATTTCTTCAATTGCGTGAAAGAACTAAAGAGTCAGACATGACAAACTGTAGCTCCGAATACCTGGCAGCAAGCCCATTACTGCCGCCGTGCCAAGATGCTTTAATAAATTACTTAGAGAACACAGACTCACTTTATTTCTGTCATGAAACTCGCCACTCCAAAACCAAAGGGAAGGTGTTTGTGTTTTGCTTTGTTTTGTTTTTCTATCGTAGTTTGTCAGGGCCTTTTGGAAACAGAATGCATTATTTAATTTTTACAAAACATAATTGCTGGCAAACCCACTCTAGTCTAGAAAAACAGCTTGCTTTTGTTTCTTCTGTGATTTCTAGAGAAACAAACCTTAGGCTTTCTTTCTACACCCCGCCCCCGCCCAGAAGCTACCGTTAACATGGCAGTAACTGGAGCAAATAAAAACTCAAAACTGCACATTTCTTTCCAGTCCCATTTTATCAACTGGATTCTATTGCCTTCGCTATTCTTTGTAACCTCGGAGATAATTGACTTCTTCCTTAAAGGGTGGCGTTAGTGTACCCTATTTTATCAGAATGTCCTTATCAGTCATTGATTTAAGGGATTAAGAGTAAGACATGGAGGTGTCCTTCTGTATGCTGGGGATTTGCTCTATTTAGTTTGGATCAAATCCTTACATAGAGCAGGCCAGATGGGATTCTGAACCTTAAATTGTTAAGTTCTTCTCAAATTATCTTCAGGTAATTTTCTGAATTGATTTTTTCTGCCGCCTCCATCCCAATTCTAATGTTCAGTTTTGATTATGCAGACCAGTAGTCCACCACAGATTTAGGTATTATGTTTGTCTGGTCCTGGTTTTGGTGCAGTCCTTGAAAAATGTAAGTCATGGTGGCTAGTAGAAGGGAATTCTCTGTGAGCCAGTACAAAGGTGGAGGAGGAGCCTTTTGAGAGACAGCATGAATCCGGGTGGAGTTTGTTCCCCAAATGAAGTGCAGATTGCCACTGCCAGATGATAGAGGATGGGATAACTACAAGGGATCTATTTAAGTCCACTCAATTGTATTTTGGGCCAAATATAAGTATGATTTTCAACCTCTCTGCAGTCTAAAGTAGAACTTCCTATCAGATTTTTGAGCACCAGAAGCATTTTTATAGGCAGATTCCCAAGAAACCTTGGCAGTAGGAAGCTGCTCCCTTGGAGTGGAAGTCTCTTGTAACAGCTGCAAATGCAGCCTCAGTGTTATTTGCCCACATGCCGAAGCCATGAGCAGGTGGCAGAGATGGTGGGCTGCAGGAGGACTTGGGCGGGACACGGGGTCCAGCAGCTTCAGAAGCCCAGTCATCACTGGTCTCCCCTTGATGTGGTAGCCCATTTAAAACACCCTGACAACAAAAGAAGGGGTGTTCAGCTGACAGCCTGAAAAAGAGGGGTGGGAGGTAAAGGGTTCTAAGTTCGCACACTGTCCTGCCGACCCTGCCCACCAAGTCCTGGCATTGGTATTCATTCCTAGAACGTCACTCCATCCACACAGCTGTTACCAATGCCGGTCTATATTCCAAACTGCCTAGGATTGAGGCTGAGCTGAAAAGGCAAAGAAATGAGTAAACATTATTCTGCTGTTGATTCCTCTTCACAAAGTCAAAGTCCAGATGTGTACCCTTTATCCTATTTCCATCACGTCCAAGCCCTTTCAGGTTACTTTTGCTGTAGTTTTAAGAGAGAAACCAACCTACTCACTAGGCAAAGTTACTCCCATGTGTTTCCAGTTTTAAAAACTTACCCTTTGTCATTTAGGTGATTTGTTTCTTCACTTGGATGTCCCTCTTTTGGAAAATACCTGCTTTTCTGTGCTGAATGCAAGCAGAATCTAGTGTTCTTCTACATGTTCCCCCAGTCATCTTAGGATTCACAGCTTCTAATGGATTAGCATCCATTAACTTCCCAGATACATTGTTCATTCTTTCCTAACTGCATGTTTCTGGTTAATGTCAGTGGTTCCTTTAGCAAATACTTGTGAGGGTTTTTTGTTTGTTTGTTTGTTTGCATTATACCCCTGCTGGGCATTGAGAAAAACAACAAATTGTTCATTTTAACCAACATATTTGTGATGCACACATTTTCAATATGCTTGGGAAATTAGAGCCCAACAGGAAAGATAAGTAACCTAAAATGTACACATAAAAAGAAGGGAAAGCCATGTGTGATGGCACATGCCTGTAATCGGAGTGCTGGAGAGGCTGAGGCAGAAGGATCATTGTGAATTCAAGGCCAGCCTCAGGCCCATGGTGAGTTTAAGGCCAGCCTGAACTACAAAATAAGACAGTGTCTCAAAAAGTAAAATAGATAAAATAAAATAAGAGAGAAGGAAAAGTAAAGTTGTGTTATGAGTTTGAAAAAGCATAATGGAAGATGAATCTGAGCAAATATAGAGTGACCATGGACAGATGGAATTCAGTGAGTTCAGTTGAGCCAAATCCATGTGCTGGTTGTTTTCCAAACATCCGTTTAGCACAGCATGGATCATTTCATGATGAGACACTCTCAGGAGAAAGCTAGTTCTTGTTCTGATGAAGTCTGATAAGCCCTAACCCATCATGGTATTCTCCTCCACCATATGCTCACCGGCCCTTTTATCTTCTAGGAACTATAAGAGCTGTACTGAGTTTTTCTCCTTTATCAGCTTCCAGAAGGACAATTGTAAGTTGCAACACTCTGGAAATGGTAAGACAAAAACACTTGGTCAGTGCTTATAAAATTATTTGAAACAGTATATGAAAAGTATCAAAACCTCCATGAATCTGTCTCTTTGCTTAGAATTCTTGCCGTATTATCTATTAGCATAAAAAGTTTATTTTCCCTTGTTTTAAACTTTAATCTCTCTAGCTTCTGATCTATTTCAACAGTTGGACTAGAAGAAGGAAAAAATGTTGATCTGTTGTTGATTTCTTGGGTTTCCGCTCCACCTAAGGACCAAGGCATTACTAGATGCGGCTCATTTTTTTTTTCCATTTATTTTTATTTTATTAAAATACAAATGTCAATCAGACAGTTTCAAGACACCTTAACCATACAGAGTCGATGAACTAATACATTGCAAACTGTTTTCATAATGTTTTGGTATTGTACAAGGTGCATACATGAAATTATATTTACAGGTTTTTTTATAGCTGAATTATATCAAAGATTCAATAATTATTTACCTAGTGGATGACCATAGCACTAAAAGCCGACATAATATCCTGTCCAACCACCATTAGTGCAGATCTTGCCTCTCATAGAATTATGTAGAAACACAGCATTATCTAACCCAACTGTACTGTCTATACACACACAGGATGATTTTACCTACACTTGTTTAATATTTATGCAGTCCAAGAACCCCAAAGCTACATTAGGAAATATGAACTCATAAAGTTAGTGTTTACATTTGGAATATTTGGGAGAAATACTGAGAATGCATAACACGACATCCTTGGCATTTTACTGAAATACATTTTGGAATCTGATGTTCTTTATGCCTGAAAATCTCTCCATCTAACAACAGAGGCTGGCCCAGCACACAGTATTCCTATGTCAGCCCTGCTTTGTTTCAGTTTATTTGTGTCTCTGCATACATTTTTGGCTGTTTTTAAGTGTGATAGAAACAGTTATGTGCAATAATATTTTTAACAAAATGAGAAACTCTTCAAGTGTTGAAGCAGAAAGAGATGGACACAGAGACAGAGACAGAGACAGACAGACAGGCAGACAGGCAGGCAGGCAGGCAGACATAGCTCTACTATGTTATCTACATTAACCCATTTCTCCTTAGCACTGGCCTTACAAGTACCATTATTTTCCATGAGGTATTTAATGCTGCTTCATTTCTGAGTACTTACATATGACATACTTCAAATGCTAAGACAATCTACAGGAATGCACAAGATGTTTCAGAAATTATTCTAGAAGCCTTCTATTTTATTTTGCCATTTTCAAGGGCTTAAGAATGCCCATGCATAGTATATTTCTGTTTGAGTGTGTCATAAGAGGATGCTTAACTCACACAGCTTTTCACATAAGGTGATATTTAGGAATCCAACCTCTTCCTTTCTGAGGCTTATATAATCCTTCTGTAAGCATAACTTTTTACAGTGAACTTTAGCTCTTTGATCTTAAATATGGTATCCTCTGCCAACCTGGAAATTTAATGGTAATTTTTGTATTTGAGCAGTATTGTGATAAACTTGATGTTAGTAAGTAGGGCCATGTTGGAGGGATGGTTCACTGAGAGCGTGACCTGTAGGGATTGTAGTCTTATTCCTAGTTCCTCCTCCTCCTCTCTTCCCTTCCTCCTCCTCCTCCTCTTCCTGCTCTCTCTCTGTTTCTCTCTCTCTCTCTCTCTTTCTCTCTCTCTCTCCCCTATCTTCCCCAAGTGGTTGGGGGGAATGCCTGGCCATTTCTGCCCTGAAGCCAGCTAATCATAGATTAAAGCCTTCAGGCCATGCATCAAATCAAACCTTTGCTCTTCTAAGGGTGCCAGGCAGTGGATGTCAGCAACAGGAAAGCTGACTAGAACAGGTCTGAAATCTGAGTAATAGGAGAAAGTGCTGTAGTGACAACAGAAGCCCATAGGAACACGTAGTATATGTGAATCATTTGCATTTCAGTGGGAGAAAAAAAGAAGCTAAGAAGCACAAATTTTCTCCATCCTATTCCCTTCCTCTAAAACATGTTCCCTCATAATCTTATGAATGTCTATTATTTCCTCCAATCTCACCTCATATGATCATAAACACATCCCAAACACTGCTCTTCGTAATGCTCATTTTAGTAATAGGTCACTCTAGCTGTGTCACACCTTTGCATGCTGCACAATGACCTAAAACAGAGCTCAGGAATCCATAGCATGCATATCACAGCAGGCATGCAGAGCGCCCTCTGCAGACATCCAAGCCAAGTCGCCCCTGACCATGAAAGCTGGCCTCTGAAATATTGTGTAAACCAAAAGTGCTTTTAGAAAATTCTGCACTTGCATATAGTCCTACAAGCTATCAGGAAATCTACAAGGAATTTTCTAGCACTGTAGCAGCTGCAAAGGAGAATCTTAGCAACTATATTTACAGCTCCATGAGATGGAGACAACCAGTTGTTTTCTTACTTCTCCAGAGAAAGCCAGATTTGAAGAACTTGATCTCTCCTGTTTGCACTGGGTAGATTTTGGAACTCTGGAAATGGAGCAATTTCAACAAAGCTCTATCTGGAAAAAGCATTCTATGACCTGCGGGCAGGGCTTGAGAAAAAGTGTGAAGTGTTGACAAGGAACAGCACAGCTGATAGTTCCGAAAATAAATCCTGAAAGAGTGGATCTCTCTCTCTACAGAATGATTTCAAATCAACAAAAGTATTCAAGATTGCTTTTCTCACTTTGCTTGGATCATTTTATGCTTGTGAGAAGCTGTTTTCAGCTTTAAATTATATCAAATATGACACAAGTTAACAAATTAACAGGTCACCTGAGTGTTGCCAAGGTTTGACAAAGTAGCAACATGCTACAACAACAAAGTTCACTTTAAGTTTGCATGTCAAATACAAACTTTTTACCTTTCAATAAAAAGCAATTTGTATCATAAAAATTTCTGTTACTGTATGTTCTTTTAAGACACATGTTAAGATATGAGCTGTTTCTCAGTGTTCAGATTTAATTGCAGTGTTGGTTCTTTGGAGTAAACATGCAGGTTTGGAGTTGCACTTTGAGCACTTGGTCTCTAAAAGGTTTGCCATCAGAGAGGCTGGTCAGTCTCCTGAGCTTCTTGGCAGATGGGAAAGGACTGTGTCTCTCTCTTCTGTGTCTTATGCATCAGTCATGGTTCTTTACACCTAGAAAAGGTTCCCAAAATGTTCCTTTGTGAGTGGACTATATCTCACTTGTGATATGCTCATTCCATTAGCCTAAGCCACCACACAAAAAACACTGTGTCCACCAAATGAACAACCAGTATCCAGATGGTGAGGATTTACTGAACACTCACTCCACTCCAGGTAGGGAACTATAACTTGATAAAGGCAACATGAACATCACTCCTTCTTCTCATTAGACAGGAAGAAATCTAGTGAACTCCTGGAGGAGGTGTTGCTCATGCTTACCAGAGAAGGATTTGTCAAGACACAGAGGGGATAGGCACAAACTTCGAGGTATCTGTGTGGTTCACACAGCAGCAACAGTGGTGTTGCCTGGGAGTTTATTAGAACTGCACAATGTCAAGCTTCACCACATACTTTCAGCACAGGGCCCAGGGCCTAGTGAGTGCTTTAAGATATTAACTACCATTATGTAATAGGTGATCTAGATTTTGAATGCTGTGGCACGTGGTTTGAAGAAAGAAAAGATGAAAAATAATCCTTTGCACAGCAAAGTGCCTAAGCACAATCAGTGTGACTGAAGACACAAGGGAAATTGCGAGGTACATAGCATTTTCAGTAGCCGTAGTAAGCAGAAGACCCTAGAGAAGTACTTTGGGAAATTAGGCAAAATACCTTGAATGAGATTATCAGACATTCACTCTCTTTCTTGAGGATAACAGATAGGCATATTCAAAGGAGTAATGTGGTGATGTTCATTAACTATGAAATAAATATAAGACTAGTGTGGAAGTAGCTATTAAAATAACTGTTGTGCTGCCACAATCTTGACAAGAGATAATGGTTATACTTGTGATAAAACAGAACCACAGCAAGATTCAAGAGCCATCTCTGAGTTAGAGCTCTTACCGGTAGTCAGGATGATTTTCATGCATGAGTGTCACAAATGACACTGGTAGCCCAGATGGCAGACAGCCATCATCCTCCCTACTTTGGAGGCTGAGATGGGACGATAGTTTGAGACCAGGAGTTCAAAATCAACCTGTACAATATTGCAAGGACTAATACCAAATTTTAAAACTATAGTGATGCCTTTCTCTGGGCACCTCAGTTAGACTTACAGTGGCAAGTACAGTAATTAAAACAATTACTAGAAAACCTGAAACAATGAGCAGGACTTCTGCAACATGCCACATGTGGAGACCAAAGCTTCGTTTGTCTTTTTGGCCTTCCCATAAAGTTGTCTCTTTCCAGGGTTGCCCCATATTCAAGCTACAGTAGTGGGATAGCCCTGCCATCATTTCCTCATGCTAGCCACCAGGAAGGGAGGAATGGATAAGAAGGAAGATTAATCAAGAGTACAGACAAAGGCTGCCATTCTTTTTATACATCTTAACTTTTCTGTATTTAATTTTCTGCCTTTTTTAATCTTTTACTTTTTTATTTGGTATAGAATCTCATTATGCAGCTTAGATTCATAGTGATCCTCCTGTCCCAGCCTTCGCAGCCCTGGAATTATAGGCATATGCTACCACATCCAGTTTCTGTGGCCAGCACAGCATGCCTGGGAATCCAGGGCTGGCATGGCATGTGGTTCTGGGGATTGAGCCCAGATCCTTGCATTTGCCAGGCAGGCACTTAGACATCACAGCTATCTCCCACGCTCTTTTTTTTTTTGGTTTGTTTGTTTGGTTGGTTGGTTGGTTGGTTGTTTTGTTTTTGTATCTGAGTCAATATTTTTTAAAAGAGAATAAAAACTAATTATATATATAAATGATACACTAGCCACTGTCACCTATGTGACACTTTCCCATATCCCATTAGAAAGCATGAAAAAGGCCAAGAAGGTAGGTATTATTGTAAGTGGCCATTTGCCCAGTTAAAAGTTGGAGATTCTATTACAGTTCATAAGAAACAATAAACTGGTAAACAAATAGCAATTTCTGCCACAACCAAATGGGGGAAACACATTTAGCTCAGTGAAAAATAAATGTTGTGAATAAGACAGCTTCAGGAACGATCCAGGGAAATACCCAGGAGGCAGTGGAAGATGTCTCTCGAGTTTAGGAAGGAGGTATAAAGATAGAAGTAAGAGGTTTACATTTATCTCTTCTCATTTCTAGTCACTCAGATACAAGCTTGTGAGACTGGAAGTAGTTTATTTATTCAAGCCACAGAGAAATTTGTTGGCATAACTATAAGCCCACTACAGAAAGTGAAGAGCTACGATTACCAAAAACAGACTAATTCCTAAGGTTTACAGGTAAGAAACCCCTCCCAGCACTGCTCGGTAATTCTGCTCCTAATGCCTGCAGGCAGATCTTTCATCTGTTGAGTGTTGGAGCGATTTCTTTAACTTTGCTTCAAGCATTTTAGTATGTGCACACACAAAAAATTTTATGGAAACTTCTTTAAAATATATTTCATTTCCAAAGGTTTATGTCAGGAAGAATAATATTTATTTTATGAAACTAAAGTAATAAGACCTATTTTGAGACTGAGAACACTGGCAAGATTCCAAGATAACTGGGCAGCATACAATTACCACCACTACCCTGGGATCTAATGTCCTTGGGATAAAGACCAACAGTGTCTTCAAAATGTCCTTGTAGTCCCCAGGGACTACTCATTGAGGTTCTGTGAGTTAAGGATTTAGGACCCTGTAGGAAAATAAAGAGATATACAGCACTGACCAGCTATAATTTAAAAGAGACCTTGACATTTTGAGGCAGTCGAAAGAGAAAGACATGTGATAATGTGTTTCAAAATTAAGATCATATGTGACCCTTCAAGGAATCTTGAAAAACAGCGAGCATAGCAGGATCCCAGGTCAGGAAATAGGCAAGCAATATACTTACATGTAAAGTATGACCAAGAAAACTTTGCAAGTTTGTTCTAAAATGAAGCAGTCTTTCCTCAAATTCCAATCATGTTTTTCACAGAAATAGAAAAAAAATCTTGAAATTTTGAGAAGCAATAGAAGACACCTAATAGCCAAAGCAATCTTGAGAAAAATAAACAAAGCTGGAGGCATCACACTGTCCTACTTCAAAATACACTACAGAGCAAGCCAGCCATATATTAGCATCAAAACAAACATGTAAGATCAATGGTATACAAAAGAGATCTCAAAAGTTAATCTGTGCATAGAGTCAACTGATTATTTTATAAAGATAACAAAAGTACACAACAGAAAAAGAACAGTGTCTCCAATAACTGATATTAGAAAAACTGGATATCCACATTGAAAAGAATGAAATTAAACCCCTATTTTACACATACATTAAGTAACTCCAATAAATTAAATATTTAAAAGATTCCAAACTATAAAACTACTAGAAAAAAATACAGAGAAGAAACTCCATGATATTGTTATGGAGGAAGATTTTTTGGTGTAAGACCCAAGGACACAGGCAACAAAAGAAGAAAGTAGAAGTGAGAGTGTATCAAAATAAAGGTATTTTGTAAAGCAAAATAAACGATCACCAGAATAAACACACAACTTATAGAATAGAAGAAAATAGGTGAAAAACATACCTCTGATAGAAATTAATATCGAAAATATGTAATGAATTCAAACAACTCAATTATAACTGAGTACTTGAGACTTTAGAAGAGCAGTTAGACAACTAAACAAAAGGCAAATGAATAGGAGAGAAAGAAGTCAACTATTCTTTTCTGCAGAGGACATAATTCTTTATGTGTCCGACACAAAAGTCTTCACTGGAAGACACTCAAAGTAATGCACAAATTTAGCGAAGTGGCAGAATCTAAAATCAAAACAAGAAAATCATGTTTGCCTGGCAAGCACAAAGGCCTGAGTTCAATCCCCAGTTCTGCCAAAAAAAAAAGAAAATGAAAAAAAAAATCTCATTCATGGTAACATCTAAATAAATAAAGATCTAAAAATTAACCTAATTAAGGAAGCAACAGAGCAACAGACACCTATAATGAAAAGAGAAATTGAAGATCACACTGGAAAGTGAAAACACGCCCCCCCCAAATAGGCCAAGCTCACATGGCAAAGGCATGTTGTACAAAATTAGTCCTCCAAAATAAAGGCTGACAGAAAAAGAATAATTGAAATGAAGAGCTACCAATCTAAAGAAGTACAAATAGCCAATAAATACAGGAAAAATTATTTAGCATCTTTACACATTATAAAATGCAAATCAAAGCACTGAGATTCCGTCTTACCACAGTAAGAATGGCTACCATCAAAGACAAAAAAATAAAATAAGATGCTGGCAAGTTGCCAGGGAGAAAAGGAACACTTGGCCATTGCTGTTGGGAATGTACACTAATACAATCACTTTGGAAACCAGCATAAAGATTCCCCAAAACCTAAAACTAGAAATTTCATTTGACCCAGTTATTCCTATTCTTGGACCATTCCACAAGAATTAGAATAACTGAGTTACAATGATACACACATAGTCGTGTGACCCCAGCATAAGTTACAGAGGCTGAATTATAGAGTGGCCTATAGGCCTATGATTGATGAATGGATAAAGATTGTGTGGTATGTACACATGATGAAGTATTATTCAACCATAAACAAGAATTTGAGTCACTTGTGGAACAATGGATGGATCCTGAGACCATATTCTAAGTGAAATAAAGCAGATACAGAAGGCTAGATATCTCACAACTCCTGTTGTATGAGAAACCTAAAGTAAAAATAGTTTAAAGGGTAATATCAGAGAAAGATGCTGGGAAGGAATAAAGGGGATCTGGTGAAGACAAAGGGAAAAGGTGGGAGAGGAACTAAAAATAATTATGATGCTCTGAGTTCAAAAGGAGCTGGTAGTATTCCAGGAAGAAGAAAGAGGACAATTTCATGAGTGATTAGTAGGCACTGGGGTGCAGTGAAAGGTGAAGCTGCAGGAAAGAATGTATGTGGCCTTGGGGACCCTATTAAACAGCTTTGATTTCAGTTTAAGCACAGACAAGAGTAATTGATGGATTGTTCAACAATCCATAACAATACAGCTATATTATCATGTCTAGGGGCTTAAAAATTCCTTTGGACATTATATTATTCTCTTTTGTCACTAAAATGAATTATCTGAGACAAGTCAACTTTATAAAGAATGGAACCTGGCTAGAGATGCCGCTGAAAGAAAGAATTAAAGAAAGAGAAACAGAGTGAGAGAGAGAGAGAGAGAGAGAGAGAGAGAGAGAGAGAGAGAGAGAGAGAGAGAGAGAGAGAGAGAGAGAGAGAGAGAGAGAGAAAGACTAGAAGAAAGAAAGAAGGAAGGAAATAAGGGGTGGGAGGGAAGTGGGGAAGAGGGAAGGGTGGACATCAGTCTGCTTCAGTTTTGGAGGATCTAAGGTCCTGTAGCCCATCACCTTGGCCTCTGGTGAGACACTAACTGTGCGAGGCAATCGAGGAAGAAATACACACAGCAGCAGGAACTCACATTGCCAAGTGGGAAGTCTGCAAATAATTGAGGCTAGGCCTGTTTCCATCACAGCTCATTTTCATGAATGCTCAGAAAACCCATGCAAGTGACTTTCATCCATTCTGAAGGCAGCTCCTTCAGTGACCTAAAAATATCCCATGAGATTCTACCCCTTAAAAACCTCATTACCTTGGCTGGGGAGATAGATCAGCCGTCTAAGCAGTTGCCTGGCTAGCACAAGGTCCCGAATTTGATTCCCAGAAGTAGATGTCAAGCTGGCCCTGAAACTATGCCATGCCAGCCCTGAAACCAGGAGTGGTTTCAGGCTCACATCTGTAGTCCCAGTACTGAGACAGGAGGATCACTATGAATCTGAGCTACATAGTGAGACCCTGTAACAAAGAAATAGATGAATAAATAAGAATGTTTAAAAATTCTCACCACCTTGCAGCAATGCCAGAATAGGGACCAACTCCCCTGCACCTGGACCCCTGGGAGATTCTCTGAAGTTGCATCCATTCATAGGCTAGAGAAGGAGAGTGGGAGCTGGGAGATCATTGGGGACAGTGCCAATATAGCATGGGGGACAAAGCTCATGGCTTAAACTGCAGTGCCAGTAATGTATGTGGACAGAGGAGGACAGATTCAAGTAGTATGCTGTCAGTAGACTCAGAAAGAATCCCAGAGGTTATTTGGACAAGACAGGAGAAGAAGCAAATCAATGGAAATTTCCAGGTTTCTGGCTTGAGCAACTCAGGTCTTAATTAAGTAGCTAAGAACGGACAAGGAAAGACTTAGGCGAAGGGAGCTTAGGGGTTCAGTTGTGAACATAGTAAATTTCAGGTGGTAAGACATTTAAAGAGAACTGTCAGACAGTCAGCCGGCACTCCAATGAGAGGTTTAAGCTAGAGATATAAATGAAGCTGTCAGGATGTCAGTGGTTTAATCCAGGGGAGGAGTGCAGCACCCAGGACAGTAATTCCAAACTGAGCCCCATTTGTCATGTCTGTGCAGCACATCTATGTATAATTATTTTCTTTGATATATTCTCTAGAAATCAATTAAAATGTTCATTTAAATGGACATTTAATCTCTTCCACAGCAATGATATCTGAAAAATCTCCTATTTTTTATGACAGCTAAACTGTGTCCTGACACAGAAAAAGATAAATATACAACTACTGAAAGCCAAAGGTTGGCCCAAATACCATCTGAAGCGAACTTTGATTCCACTAGGGTAATGCAAACCCCATTTCAAGAGATACTGAGGGAGCACAAGAGAGCCAAGGACTAGGAAGGAATTCTTGACTTTTGGGGGAAAAAGACAAAGCTGCCAAGAGCTGATGCTGAACAGCTGAGGGACGCAGGATGGGTGACGTACCGAGGGTGTTCCTGTGCTGCCCAGAGCACCTCTCAGGATTGCCTGCCCTTGAAGAGCAACCCCCCTGGAGGGCCACACCTCCACTCAGGGCATGGCAGCCACATCTAATAACTGACCAGGGGACCTAAAGGCCCAGCCTCCTCACCGCAGCTCAGGACAACACTGAAGGACCTGTCCAGCCCAATATGCTGCCACTGACTCCAAGTGCCTGTCATGGGCTTTCGACGTGGTTAGCCCAAATTAAGAGAGGATACAAATAAGAAATTTTTGTATGGAATTTTGTGATATTTTGCCATGAAAAAAATCCCAAAATACCACATTGACAGTTTTTATTTCGACTGTGTTGAAATCATATCTTTACCATACTGGGTTAATGTTTAAAAAAAAAATAAAAACCTTAACATTAAAATTAATTTCACCTATCTTATTTTCTTTTTGAATATGGCTACTGTATAAAAATTCAAAATTACATGCATAACTTCCATTCAGGGCCCTATTTTCTTTCTATTGGCCAGAATGGATAAGGGCTCTAAGCCAGGAAGTAGAATGATTATTACTGCATATTTCAAACATGTTTCTGGATTCAGAGTGTCTGCCCCCATTTTCCCAGTATGTGCACATTGAGATCTTTAGTTATCATTGCCTTCTCCCCATCCTCTCAAAGTCCCCATGCGGCATTCCCTTTCCCATCACTTGTTCTGATATGTAACAAGCATTGGAATGGAATTGGGTGGATGTAGTTGCAAAATCTAAGTTGTTTGTTGTTGTTGTTGTTGTTGTTGTTGTTGTTTTTTAATCCCATCAGGGAAAACTGAAAGCATGGGAAACTCTGGAAGACAGACTTACAACTTACCATGTATGTCAGCTCCTGTTGTTGAGTACTGACTTTCTACTCACAAGGCCTTCCTTCTAGGCCATCTTTCTGGGTCAGAGAATACCTCCAAGCATCCAAAGTCCTGTGCAGACTCCAGTGTGCTTCCCTTATCTGTTCCTACTGCTCTTTGTTAGCAATAACCATGTCTCTCAGATGCCGCACTGCCTGTTCCTGCCAGCAGTGTCCCAAGGAAGAAGGTCTGTGGAGTGACTATAGTGAGACTTCTTAGGAGCTTTGTGCACCCTCAGGAGTTTAATTCAGAGCTCTGAAAAGCCACTTAAGTGGTCTGATCTTTATCAGTTTAGTGTCAGTTTTTCATTTTAAGAATAAACTTTTCAAGGACTTTGGGGCTTGACACCTGCTGGCCATAGTCATAAAAACTCAAAATTAACATGGAGCCTCAAGAATACCAGGTAAGGGCTGGGGAGATGGCTCAGTGGAATAAGTGCTTCTCTGGCAAGTGCAAGGGCCTGAGTTCAATTCCTGATTCTGAAAAAAAACAAGAATACCAAGTAAGGTTTAGATTCTTCTAGAGAAAACCTAATAACTGGTTTGTAGAGCACATTTGATAATTGCTTTTGAATGTGAGTCTTTACTGCCTCCAAGGGCCCTTTGCTATCAAACAGCTATGTGCATTACTAAAGGACTGGGTGCTGGAGGACAGAACTCACAAAGCAGGATCTTCAAAGGCAGGCAAAACATCAGGATTGCTAATTTTTAATTAAGGGTGGCAAACTTAAAAGCCTATAGGAGGTAGACAGGAAATGTAAATGAAAGAAGTCGGCCAGCTCTGAGAACGTGGCAACACATACCAAGTGCTTGTAAATGAGGCTGCTACTGTTCAATTTCTACGAGTCTTCTCATTTTGGAAGCAATTACGGCATTCACTACTGACAGAATATGTGTATGTAATCATCCTTCAGTGCGTATGAGACATTGACTCCTGAACCTCACACCTATGGCCTACAACACTTACCAAAATCTGGATGCTCAGCTTCCTTACACAAAATGGCAAGTATTTGCACATAACTCAAACACACCACTCCATTTAAATCATTTCCAGATTACCTACATTACCCAACAGAATGCAAGTACCATGTGAATAGTCACACTATGTCACTTGGAGAATAATAATGGGAAAAGGCTATACATATTATTCAGTACAATGTAATTTTTTCTAGTATTTTCTTTCCATGGTTGGTTGAACTCATAGATGCGGCATCCACAGATACAGAGGGCCAACTGTATTTAAGGTATACATAATGCAGCGTTTTATACACATACATTGTGCAAGTACTATCACAATCAAGCTAATTAATGTATTCATCACTTGAAGCGATTATCATCATGTATGAGACAGAAAAGATTGGAGAGAGAAGAATATGTGGGTGCTATTCCCTTAGCAAACTTTAATGATATATTATCATTAACCATAATTATATTGTACAATAGATCTCCAAAACTTATTCATCTTAACATAAAAGCGTTCACCCTTTGATTAATCTCTCACCTTTTCCACCACTGGCAGCCTCTAGCAACCACCCTTTTATTCTCTGTTACTATAAGTTTGACTTTTTCTCAGAGAGAAGTAAGTCATACCATAGCTGGAATACAGTGTATAAGTTTTATGTAGAATTACTCAACTGTTAAGTTAACAATTCATTCCTAAATATATGCACAACAAACAAAAATCACACACTCAAATACACACCTAGTACTCCTGTGTGCAGAACCAGCAGATTTTCCTCTAGTTTCCTATTGATTGGGAGAGGATGCTCACTCACTGCAGATGGACCAGAGATTCAACTGGGTCGTGGGACATAGCTTTAGCTGACTTGTTTCAAACCTGGATCTGTAAATCTGTTGTGTGTTTGTACTTCCAATGTTGAAAAAGAATTACCATTAAAAAATGTTAGCATCGGGCCAGCCTGAGAGCTCAGCAGGCTAAAGTGCCTGCTTAGGCAAAGTGTAGAGGCCAGGGTTCAATCCCTGACCTGCAGTGCCAGCCCTGCCCAGGGGGTGTCCTGAGACAGCAATTGACACTGGGAGTGGTGGTGTGCACCTGTAATCCCAGAACGTGGGAAGCAAAAACAGGAGCATCACTACAAGTCCAATCTACATAGTGGGACCCTGTAGACTCTATACTACATAAAGAAAAAAAACAAAAAATGTTAGCATCAGTTTGACTTTTGACATAGAAATTCAAAAGCTATGTCAAGACAGTTAGGGAAAACAAACACCAAGGATGAACACAGAAGGAAATCATTATTGTACAAAGATGATGAGAGAAAATATCCACTGGTCATCAAGGAATATACACAATAAATTTTAAAAATTAACATGCAAATGTGTTTCTTTCTAAGCCAATTGGCCAGTTGGGGTTGGTATTTATTTTTATGCAAATGACTATCTGTTAAGATCAACATACTGGAGCTATATAATTTACACATAACACAAACACCTGGAGAACAATTTACTTCCTCTATAGTTTAGTGAGAAGGCTCCCGCTGATGCAACTGCTTGCCTCTATTTTGGCAAAGGAGGAAAGTAGCTCCAGTTTCATGGGCCAGGACTGGGCCAGTCCTGTACAGCTCGATGGGCAGTAGCAGGGCAGGGGTAGCCATAACACATCCTGAGGACTTCAGATCAACACAAGCAGGGAATCTAACACTCTGTCTCACTCTTCCTTTGTGTTTCTTCAAGGGATATGGACAAAGACAATCTTTGGCTACCATTGTTACTTGTAATTCAATATTACAGTCATTAGCTATTCATTCCAACGATTTTGCTTTTCACATAAAATATATTCTAACCAGTTTGACAAACATGTAGTTCTCATTCATTTATTAGAGGTTATCATATCATTCGTTCACCAGGTACCAGAAAACTGGAGACCCAAAAAATAATGAATGTATTCCCCTATGTAAAATAATTTACATTCTAGTGGCAGGTCTACATTTAGGCCTGATGAGAGAAAGACAGACTTAAGGATAGAGAAATAGATTTTCATCTTCTGCCTCATCGTTCCCCCTAGTTTCAACATCCCTCCAAACAGAACAATCCATGACAGCAGGCATTGTATTAGACACATGTTTCTTCTAATCTTCAAGACCTGACACAAGACTGCTAGTTAATTTAGCGTCTGCCTCCCTACTATGACCCAGGAGGTTCATATTCAAAAAGGATACAAAAATCTATGTCTAAAATACAAATCCCCTGAAGGATTTCTTATGATCACCCTTGCTGCAGCAGCAGGTCTCACCCCTCACCTCTCTCTTCATTCCCAAAGCCCTCACCACTTCTGCTAGTTATTGAACTACCAGCCTCAGGGCCTAAAATCATAGCCATGGCCCCGACACAAAGCTCTGTTCTCAAAGACTGTTCAAAACCATGGAATCCTCTGGCTCTTTCATAATTGTAATAGATATTGAAATGAAACACATTTTATTCTTTCCATAGGGAGAGGGTTTTTTTCTCTTTCCCCCTTTAGTTCAAAGAGTTCTCTTGTATCCTGATAGCATAATAATTTGCTTTCTCATTCCTATTTATGCATGCTACTGGATGCAAACTCCTCTGTTTTTGTCTGATTTTCAATAAAAATTATTGACACAAACTTTACAATGGATGGCTCTGATATAACCAATTGTTCTCCCGTTGAGTAATAATACTCATAAAAAGAAATGGAAAGCACAAGGAGAATCAGAGAATGGGAAGAAATTGGAATCAGACAGGGAAACTGTTTAGCATTTATAACTTCCATAAACTTAACCTTGTATTTGTGTCAGCTACTTTATAGTTTTCCAATTTACTTTTTAATTGAGTCCTTTTTTTAAGCCATGTTTAGAAGATATAACTCTAAGTCGTCTTTCTAAGCTGTACCACTTTAGTTCAGTTCAATTGATCTCTCCTTGTATTTATTATTCTTGTGCCCAACATATATCACTTTCCATTTGGCCAGCTGCAAATGCAATTTACCATGCATCAAGCCACTTACACAGCAGATCTGCATTAGTTAATATTTTATTTGGAGTGATCCTTTCCATGTTTGTTGTTAGCTCCAATCACTGCCACTTACCACATCGTTTAAGTTATAAAGACAGCAAGAGTGCCTCGAATAAACTGACTCACTTGGCTAGCCCTGTTGTTTAGCCTCATGCAGGGAGGCTGTCACTAGAGGCATGGAAGCGTCAAATCACTGAACCTATTTTCATCCTAGTCTAGAGATTACACCAAAATGTATGAGTTTCCCTCCCAGGCAATCTGGAAAGACCCTAGAACTGAGAGATGGTTCCTAAATTCCATATTGTACTAAGAATGGGTCCTTCTGACATGAGGAAACAACTGTCAGAACTAAATTAAGAGTCCTCCTACAAAATTAAACATCCATATTATTTTTCTTGTGTATGCATGTTAGTTTATTCAGAATGAGTTTCATTGCGGCATTTTACACATGCATATAACATAGCTTGAGCATATTAACCTCTCATTACTGACTTTTGTCCTTCCATTCTCTAATCCCTTTGTTCTCCAATGGTTGTTGTGGTTTTCCTTTTTTCTACATAGCATCCGTGAGAGAAAACGTGTGACACTCATCTTTTTGCTTCTGGCCTGCTTCACTCAACATGATGGTTTACTTCCATCCATTTTCTGGTGAGTAACATGACTAAACTCCTCTGTATGTCTGAATAACACTTTGTTATAAAAATGAGGCATATGTGCACATGGATTACACACATACATATATATATAATTTTCTTTATTCTTCTTTTGATGGAGATCTAGCTGATCCTATCCCTTAACTACTGTGAATTGTACCATAATAACCCCTGTTACACAAGTATCACTGCAGCTTGCTGACTTTGATTTGTTTGGATTATATCAAGGAGTGGTACAACTGAGTCATATGGAAGTTCCTTTTATAGCTTTGCTCTGCTGCATTCTGCTGTGTTGTGCTCTGTACTGTTGAGACAAGGGCTTGCTGCATACAACAGGCAGGCTCTGAACTTATTTACATAGCCCAGGCTGCTCAAAATCTGGTACTATTCCTGTCTCAGCCACCCAGGTTATAGAATTGTAGGTGTGTGCCACCATGCCCAGCTTTTGTTGTTGTTTGGTTGTTTGGTTGGTTTTTTTTGGGGGGGGTATTTTGTTTGTTCATTTTGAGGGGTCTCCTTTCTGGTTTCCATAGTGGATATACTAATTATATTCTCATTAGCATTGTAGAATGGTTCCTTTCCCCTTACCCATTACAGCATGTATGAGGTTTGGGGGTTTTTGTATTCTTGTTGATAGCTGTTCTCATCTAGAGTGAGATGAAATCTCCATGCAGTATTAATTTGTGTTTTATTGGTTCCTAAAAATGTTGAACATACTATTCATTTTCTCCAGCCATTTATACTTCTTTTGAGAAGTGTCTGTTCAGTTCATTTGCCCACAGATTGACTGGGTTGTTTGTTCTTTTGGTGTTTTAAAAGCCATATTTTGTATATTACTCCTCTATTACAAGAGTAGCTGGCTAAGATTTTCTCATTTTGTGTGTCTATTTTTTTACTCTGTTAATCATTTTCTTTTCTGTGTAGAACCTTTTTGAGTTAATACAATTCCATTTGATGATTCTTGCTGCTATTTCTTGAGCTACTAGGGTTCCATTCAGGAATTTCCCTATGCCTATATCTTGAAGTGCTTTCCCCCGAAGTTTCAAAACTTCAGGTCTTACATTTAGAACTTTAAATCCATTTTAAGTTGATTTTGTACAGGATGATAGATAGGGATCTGGTTTCAAACTTCTATATATAGTTATTGGTTTTCCAGGCACCATTTGTTAAAGAGACTATCTTTTCTACAATGTATGCCTTTAACACTTGGAAAGATATATGTTCTTTAAGAGCATTAAAGATGGGAGAGACCTAGAAAGTCTAAATTGAAAGAGGCTGGTAAGTCCTCACAAATAAATGCTGCTATGTTCTTTGGTACATTCAGGACCTACCAACATTGCTGGGATTGTTGATCTACACTAAAATTTTGTTTTTTCAGTGCCTCTAGGTTGCTATTAAAGATTCAGAGCAATGATATTATTAACTTAATGATTTTTAACTCTTAAAGAAGCGTAATTCCAAAGCTTGAGAGTAGCAAATGCAGACTGTTAACTACTACCTTGATATCGGAAATACTGCTCATGAGAACACGATACTAAGACCTTTATTCTGAAGACAAAAAAAATAGAGGCCACACTGGTATTAGTACCCAAGTTATAATTACATATCCCATATACATATTGCAGATCAAAACAGTATACACTCCCTCAACCCAACCCACCCATATGAGTCTGCTCTGTTCCTCCTGCTCTAGTTCTTCAGCTCCCATCCTATGGGCCTTGAACACAACCCATGGCAGAACCATACTCCTGGAGCAGTGGGGTTGGAGAAGCTTTACTGCACTCTGTATTTCACTCAAGCCTAGGGTTAGAAAAGATCCTTCCTTGATCTCTTCAGCATCACTAGATTAGCTTGAATATTTTGTGAAATATTGAAAGCCAAGGAATAAAATAGTGAAGTTACATTATACTTAGTCACCCACTGCTGATACTCTGAATCAGTAATGGAGAACCTTTTACAGCTTTCAATGATGGCAGTAGCCCAATGCAACACACATGGCATCAGTTCACCACCACTACTATATGTGATACTCAAAAGTACCTGGGCTCCAGGCTTTTCCTAAGTGAAATCTGCTACTGTCAGTTTTCCTAATCCTCTGCCTCCAAAATGCACACTCTGCCTCATCACATCACACACATCCCGTACAGCTTCACAATCCAAATTCCATGCCTCCGCCCTGAGGACCAGAAAGATTTTCCTTCTCTCTAACCTTTGGCCTGACTTCTAGATTTTGCCTTATCTCTGGATCAGTCTCTTCAAAATAATGGTACTTGTTACATGAGAAATCCTGTCTATTTTTTTTAACCAATAATCTCAGCAGAATAATTACAAAGCTGGGGAAAATATTTTAAAAATTCCAGCTCATCACATCTGAGATAATGTATACTGCATTGTTCTGACATGAACTGTATCCTGCCCAATATTTATACGTTGAAATCCTAACCCTAACTTTCTTAAAATTTCAGTGGTTTTGGAGATAGAGTCACAAAAGAGGTAATTAATTAAAGTGAGCTCTTTAAAATGGGCCTTACTTCAATACGATCTACATCTTAACAAAAAGTGAACCATGGATACAGCCACATACAGGCACAGGCAGTTTTGAAGAAAGACATAAGATAGTTATCTGAAAGCCAAGGAGAAGGGTCTGGAACTACCCATCCTTCACAGTTCTCAGAAACAATGAACTCTGCCAACACCTTGATCTCAAAAACTTAAGCCACCTGCAAGAAAATGGGCCACCTGATCCAGAGTGCTTTTTACAACAGTCCTAGAAAACTAACACGGAGGCCAGATCTGAACTGTGTGAAGCTATGTCCACATTCTTTTTGGTCTCTTCTCATCTGAAGACAGATCTTGGTGTCTCAGTAGCTCCTCAATTGTTCTAGTAACTGTGAGCAGGAAAGTGATGCCTTACACACACAAAAATTGTTCAGAATCACAAGACTTTCTCAATCTGAAGTTTACATTTAGAAAAACTATCATTTTCCCAACCCCCTTTCTTACCTTCACAAAGATTATAAAAGCTAGCAGAATCTTCTAGATAGATGGCTGGTCCAATAAAATAGTCATTTATATTTTTGAGCAAAAAATCCTTTACAAATGTTTATAATATAACAAAGAAATGCTATGTCCCAAAGAGAAAATCAATTTGTCATGAAAGGGAAAAATGATTTGAAACTTCAAACTACCATCAATACTTCCTTCCACCATCAGAGAAGAAATGAACTTCACCCAGAGCATCCTTTCTCATTGCACGGTATGCTGTTTCCATCCGAATTATTGATCAATTAGATAAAGGTAATGAACTGCAATGGTGGAGTATTTATTTTGTTCTCTGCTAAGTGACTGAAACTTCACACAATCAGAGTCCAGCTGTCCTGAGAACCAGCTTATGCCCCCGCCTCTCTTGCTTATGCTTTCTCTGTGCACCCCTTGACCTCAGTTTGTGTCACTCTGATTTACTCAGCCATCTGTGTCTTTTCCATTTCTTTTCTCCTGCTCTCATCAGTCCCCTCTTCTTTTCCTTCCACTGTATGGATGTTGCACCTGTATCCGGAATGGGAGTGTTCTGTCTCATGAATTCAGAAAAACCATTCACACCTGGAAAACCAGTGCTGACAATGTGACAGGTGGATGAATGATGGCACTGCTACAAGATACAGAAATACTGAGACACCTAGGATTTAGAGGCGGATTTATTTACTGATAAGGATCATTCCCAAAGTATCAGACCCTGATCTCTAGTAGTCTAGGGCTTAAATGGAATAAACAAGAAGTATAGAGGCAGAATGGCCTGTCATTTAGGGATTGGCTCATACAATATATATGATAGTGACAGCTATGCATCACAGTGAGCAGCTGTTTCTAACAAACAATAGTAATTGGAACTGTAACAGGAACTATTGCCAGGACAAGTGACAAATTGAAGTACATAAGGTGGGGACTGATAGAAGGCATTTTCTGCTACATGTTCCCCAAAAAAACTTTTAGTTTCCTCAGCAATTTTTTTTTTCTGAACTGGGGGTTAAACTCAGGCCCTTAAGCTTGCCAGGGAAGCTATGATTCCACCGAGCCATCTCCCCAGCCCCTCCTCAGCAACTTTTTGCTGGGCATGTTACATGTGATCTTTTGAGATAAGGCTTAACTAACTAAAAGCAGTAACAGTAGTGCTATCAGTGGTCATGGAATGGGCCCTAACCAAGGTCTCTAAAATTGTATTACTGCAGAGTCTTTTCTTAAGTCATTTTTAGGAAGAGACATAATTTAGGTCTGTGTGCTCTGTAGCATCACTCTGACAAGGGAGTAAGTGAGTTAATCTGTCATAGAAAAGTACCCACTATGCCTTGGATGCTCATCAAGTCTTGGTCAAATGTTTTATTGATTTCCCTATTCTCTTGTCATATCCTCTATAGAATTTGAGGCAAGAAAATACAGCTAGAAGATGGCAAAGAAGCAAGGGCTGGAGTAAGCAGCACAAAAATCAAGGTGGCTAGGTATGGAGCAACCCTGTGAATGATGTCCTCAGGCTTCAGTTATGTGTGGAGTGGTCAGCATCCAGAGTGGCCAGAGAAGGTCTTGTGGACATTTTCTCTTTACAGTGACCCCCCCAGAGGAGCTACCCACATAAAATCTCCAATGGATTTAAGGATGAATTTCTGAAACTTGTAGAAATAGTTAATATGCACCTGGATTACATGTGTGTGCAGGAACGTCCAAAGGTATGACTGACCTTTTAGCTAAACCTTTGTGGAGATAGTTACAAGTTATTTCTGTAGGGTTATGTTTTATTTTCTCAACTTTCTAGAGCTTGTGGTGAGTACAGTATGTATAGTTTCTATTCAGTTTGTATCTGCTACAAATGCAGGCCAATTGTTGACCTCAGTGGTCCAGGGTAGGCAAAATCTAGGGATGATTTTTTATGAAAGGAATCTACAAGCTATCACTGAAATATGGGAAAGGTCGGGGCCAGTGATAGAGGTGCTGATGCCTGAACTGGATGTAGGGATTTGGGTGTCAGTGCTGCAGTTCATAGAACATGTGGAGAGGGCAGGCCTGGCTCTGATCAAGATGGATCTTCCAGAAGTACCATGTAGAGGTTTTCTGGCTGGGCTGATGTTTCAGTCAATTAGCTCTCAGGAAGGCATGTGGAAGTGGAAGTTTGGCATCATTAATGTCACATTTCCAAACAGCAGCAGGAAGCAATAGCAGGGGAGATCTGGCCAAAAAAGCTTTGTCCAATGTGACCACAGCATATGTAGCCCATCAGACTCCATTTCTAACAGAGGTCCTGCCATCTGTGAATGGGGTGTACTCAGCATCTGTCAGGGGGTTGATTTTTAAGTCATCATCTGGCAAGCTCAGATTGGTGGACAGGTCCTTGGCAGGATTGAGTTGTCCACAGTTATTCAGTAAGTCCAGTACAGCATGTGACAGTTAGGGATTAGCCTAAAGTGGGCATGTCAGCTTTCTTGACTATTAGAGCATGAATGCAAAGGGGGAAGGCAGCCTTCAGTGACTGGTTTTGTACAGGTAGATCACTGGGTGCATCCAGGAGCTGACAGTCTGAGTAAGCATTGTTATTTCTGTGAACTCAAGAATCCAGACTCTATAGATGCCAGCAGCTCTAACACATTTGTGGAGTTTCTTTCTTGTAATCAGCTTCAGAGATTGTAGCAGAGTTTGTGTGACTTTCCAGGAGGCAGCTTGGGTATCATTAATCAGAAGTGATATTTTGTTCTGGGAAACTAGTGAGGTTAGTTATGAGAACTTCTCCAAAGAGGGTAAACCTGTTTTGAACCTCTAAGAGGTTGAATCCAGGTCAGTTAACTTTTAAACCCAGAACTGGATCTTTCCATTTAAAGATGAAGAGGAGATGGCTGACAGGAGCTAGCTGAAGGCAGAGCATTCATTGTGTCCAGGCAGGTAACCCAGTAGGCTGATGAGCAGCAGACAACTGAAACAATGTATAGAGGGCAACTGCAGCAACAGAGTTCAAGTCAGAGACCTTGAACTGGCTTTACAGGCAAGAGAGGTATATTTTAGCAATTTGACAATATGTTAACACTGTCTAGCTTTGAAACCTCATCTTTGGGAGAGGACTGTAACAGAACTGGAAAGGACAGAAACAGGCTATCCTGGAGCCAAATCTGTTGCTAAGGCCTGTTGCCACCCTAAATGGTAGTATAGTTCCTAAATCCTATGTCAACTGATAAACAGTCCAACAAGGGCATGTGTGTGTGTGTGTGTGTGTGTGTGTGTGTGTGTGTGTGTGTGTGTGTGTGTGTGTGTGTGTGTGTGTGTGAAGGACAACCTGAGCAGCTTTCCCTGAAAGAAGAGAGACTGTTTCCATTTTGACTGAGCCTGACCCTATTTCCTCATATCATTATATATAGAGCTGGCTAGGACTTCTGTTTATCCCTCAATTGGACTCAAGCAATGTATATTGGTCTAACTGAGGTCCTGGTGATAGTCTTTGAAGGTGACTTGCATATTTCCCTAATAACCTACACCTGCTGCTCCTTAATGTCAGCCAGGTTGAGATAGGATGGAAGAGCTAATGCTCCACACCGCCAGCTGCAATCAAGCCTCAAGACAGAGGCTACAACTTCCTGGGGCTTGAAAACCTACATCAAATCTGAAGTACCAGACCCTCCAAAACATTAGATACTATTTCTATAGCATAAAGCAGATTGCTATCTCTGCATCCTGACCCTATTTATACCTCTGCATATGGCAGAGGTAAATGTAGGCCCCTCACCTAGCTCATCTCAGAGTCACCTACTTCCCATAATTCTTGATCATTCCTCCTCAAGCCATTCCTCCTTAAGCCACCCACCCCTGATGAATAAAAACTAGGTGAGGCCCTGGGTCACTCTCTTCATTCCAGAAAGTCGTCTTCGTGGCTGAACTTAGACTCCCCAGTGATTGAAAATATAATTTAGTGTATTTATTTTCACTGTGGGTTACATTGAAAGTGGTAGATTGGAATCACTCTCGCGCGCGTGCGCAGGTGTGTGTGTGTGTGTGTGTGTGTGTGTGTGTGTGTGTGTGTGTGTGTGTGTGTTGGAAACTGAAGAATGCAAAACGCTGGCTGAATTGTTGACAGCACAAGGTGATTAACAGTCTATCAGGCTTGTGTGTGGCTGGATGCCCATTTGTGCTTCCCATGACCTCTGAGAGCATTGAGACAGATTGGTTCATGGTGAGACCTGCAGGCAGGTCTTTAGCTCACATCTCTAGGAAAGAGTTTTCACAACTTCAGGATTGCTGTTATCTATCTCAGGCTGATGCAGGAATCATATTTCTCTTAGGAAAGAGTTAAAGTTGAAAGTATAGGGTTAAATATGAGGGAGGCTGACTGACTTGGTGCAAAGGAGACAGTAGCTTCTAACTTGATAGGAGGTCCCTTTCAGAAGTGACTTTAGAACTGACTTATACAAGAATTTATATTTGGCCAGGTGTCTGCCCAGGCTGCAAGTTTGTTCCTTGCAGAAGGGAAGAGAAGAAAAATCCTAGCTGCTCAGTGATGCTAACTTTTTGACAGAGGAAGCACCTGAAGGCAGTTCTTCACATCTAGCAGGCAAGTCACAGGTTTGCTATGATTTTTTGCAATGACTGTGGGTTCTCAGGGGCCAAATTTGGTAGAGCTCAGTCTTTCCTATCCATCAAGTCCTGACAGTGTGAGGGGAGGATCAAGTTGAGATGAGCCTGGATAGGGAGGTTTCTTTCTGCCTCATAGATGGAGGGGATTTTTTTTGTGTGCATCTACCACCCTTACAATTTGTAGGCCAAGGGCATGGTTGTCTATGAGATTAGATTCTCTTACAGACATCTGATGCTTTACTTTCATCATGTCTGAGTAACAGTAGTTGGATGAGCTTTTTGTCCCCCTTTCTGATACCTTTGAGATGCACTCAACTAGGTTGTTTCTAGGCATGACCTTTGGAAAGGCCTTGGCAAATTATTCATCAAGGCTAATATCCAATTTTTTATCAAAATATAGAACTCAGAAAAATTTACAGACAGGCATGTCAAGTAGGTGTTAGATGACATCGTCTGACCAGGATAGGCATAGAAGCAGGAGACACTGGAGGGAGGGCATCTCTGGCTGAACACAGGCAACAAATAGCTGGAACCAGTTTGATTGGCTGGAAGCAGATGAATCAGGAGTAAGGAGTGAAGCTATTGGTGTTGGCAGCAGCTGCAAAGGCCGATGAGGGTGGCAAGGCACCATCCTCAGAAAGAATCGATCTCTTTTCCTTCACTGTTTTCTCTTTGAGATGCAGGGAGTGGTTTGGTTTCATCGTAACTCCACAAAAGCCCTTTTTCCTGAAGTCAAGGACTATGGATTTTGACCAGTTAGCTCCCATTTCAAAGTTCCTACATGCATTATGTACCCTTGAATCATGATGTAACAGATAAATGGTGGGTTACTCGGTCTCAGAAAGAAAGAGAACCTTTAGATGCCCACCTGACCACGCCCATTTAGGGACTTAGGCATGACTGAGCTAAGGCAGTTTCAAGGCCTCTGTCATGCCACATGTTGATTGCCACAGAACTGCAGGGCCCAGTAAGCCACCTCAACCAGTGCTTCCCAGACTTGGTGCACAGATGGTGCATCCTATTGCTTACACTGTCTATTCCACTCACTCACATTCATTCAACAGGCACGCAGGGGTTAAACATTCCAATTCCTTTCCCTGTAGGATGGTCTTCACTAATGAGAGGTAGCCAAGCTCTTCTGCTCCATCTGAACAGAACTGATAGACAAATTAGAGTCCCCCAAGGTCTCACTGGAACCAGAAAGGTAGGCAGGAAGGCAGAAGGCAGAGAGAAAGAGAAAGACAGACTATGTATTCCTCCTTTTGGGGTCCAATGTGAGCAGCTCAACTGGGGAGCCATAAATACTCCCTAGAATGAGGGGATGGGAGAAATCTCAAGGGTGCACCTTCCAATGGGGACCCAGAGAAGTCCTTGCTCCATCCAAAGGGGCCATGACAAATGTCCAAAGAGGTTATCACAGCTGGTCTTCCTGGTCAATCACCAGATGCAACAGCAAGCAGAAACACCAAGATGACACCCAGGCTTTGGAGGCCGATGTATTTAATGTCAGATGAGCACTAGTTAGGATTCAATTGTTCCTCAAAACATCAGGCCCTGGAGACTCAGGATGGGGAAGAGGAGGGGGGTGGATGAGGTTTCCAAGGGGGATGGGTACAGAGGTAGAGTATTTGGTGGTCTTTGGTTTTTACAATATACAGAATAGTGACCAGCTATGCATCACAGTGTTTCTATCATCTATTCAGCTATTCATCCAGTCATTTCTAAGAGACAGAAGTAACTGGAATTGCAACAAGAACTCTCACCTGAGCAACTGAAGCACACTGGCTGGGGAATACATTTTCTGCTACAATACTAATTCTAGTTTTTCTTTTTTCTTTGTCTTTTTTTTTTTTTTTTTTTTTTTTTTTTTGGCTGTACTGGGGATCAAACTCAGGACTTTAAATAGTAAATAATAATATTTATCAAATACTGTCTTGATATCAAAGGATTTTGTAAATCTATGAAAAGGAGTTTAAGCAGAAATGAGTCATTCTCCCATTATAGCAGCTGTCTATGCTTTAAAATGTGGCGGGAGATATTAGCTAAGACTAAAATCCAAACATATTTAAGTCTATTACTACAAACATTTATACTCATACATAGGAATTTCTCAAGCTGAGAAACTCCAGTCGAGTCTCATCCACAAAAGCTATGTTCTCTGAATGCTAATAATTTTGATAATAAGCCAATCACGAAGGACAAATCCAGCATATGGTTTCACTTTTATGAGTAATTAAAATAGAGGTAATCTTTTTGTCCTTTTTTTTCTGAGACAGTGTTTCACTACATAGTTCAGGCTGGCCTTGAACTCACTTTGTAGCCCAGGCTGGTCTCAAACTCGCAAGGATCCTCCTGCCTCAGCCTCCCAAGTGCTAGAATGTTAGGATCATACCACCATTCCTGGCTAAGAAATATCTAAAATGATTAGAGTCAGAGATTCGTAGGATACTGCTACTAGCGGTTAAAGATAGGAGGAAACTGGGAGTGGCTGTTAAAGTTTCAGTTATGCAAACAAATGAGTTCTAAAATTTTTCTGTAAAAATAAAGCTTATTGTTAGTAAGATTATATTTTCTACTTAAAAAAAATAGATCATGTGCTGTGGTCTGACCTCCAAGCCCCCATGCACATGGGCGTGTACATGCATATTTGATGCATAAAGAGACTTTCAGAAGTGACAAATACACTTATTCCCTTGATGGTGATACAGGTCTCATGGTTACAGGGATAGATATCAGAACCCATCAGATCACCTGCACTACATTTGTGCGTTTTGTATATCAATTATACCTTAGTAAAACTGGGGAGAACTAAGTTAAAATAACCCAAGACACTTATCACTTCCTCCACAAACAATAAATGAATAGCAAAAACTTCAACTTGGTCCCATTTTGCCCTAGTTGGACCCATGAGAATTCTGCATGCAGAGCTCTAAAGAAGTACATGCAGTTGAAAAGCTCCAAACTTAGAAAAGTCATGTTTCTGACTATGAAAAGAGTTTTGCTTAAAAATAGCATCATTCAGAGAAATGTCCCCATTTGCCTTCCTCTGACATTGTCCCACAATCCTCCCAGGGCCAGAGCAGCCATCATTTCCACACTCCAAGAAACTCTGCCAGTCTGAAGTGACAGAGTACCCACCCAGGCTCACGCCCAGCTTGCCATGCTCACCTACTCGTGACAGCCTCAAAGACTAGCTTCACACTCTAAGGGCACTGAAGACAAAGTTTTCTTTTGAGCATGCTTCCTAGATGCTCAATAAAATGGCCAAATTCTTTCTTGAGAATGTGTCCTTGGAGCCACTCGCCATGATGTGGTACTTCAAGGATCAGTTCACTGCATCTAATTGAAAACCAGTACCTAAATTATAGTTCACATTTTTTTTCCTTTTATCCCCCATCACTTGCTTTATTTTCTTCTTTATAACTATAAAAGCAATGTTCATGTCCAAAAAATTATAGAAGGCTGAAACATTTTTGAAAAATCATCCAGACACCTTTAGATATCTTGCAAGATATCTAAATAGAATGTTAATAGTAAGGCACATTGCTATTGACATTTTCAGAACCAATTTCTGTTGTCTAATAATTCAGTAAAGTTTTCATGTACATTTCTCATTTTATTGTCTTTCTCTCCAAATGAGGTCTTAGGTAATAAATCAGAGGTGATTTTATCACCAGACACTTGAACTTATGGCAAATACCCCCAAAAATTAGAATAGTGTGGCCCTTTTTAGCAAACAAACAAAAAAATCATATCTTATTATGCCTCTTTATACGTCCTGAATTACATGTCACCTCCACAGGGAGGACTTTCTGATTACCCGGCTGAGGGTGACACCCCTCATGTTCCCTTGGAGTAGCAGCCTGTGCTTTTCTTTCCTAATGGTCACTGCGGTAAGCATGTGGATCATCTGTTGCCCTCTCCAGCTGCAGTGTAGCTCCCAGAAAGAAGCCACTGCACCTGTTTTACTCCATGCTTTTTTCCAGTAATTAACTTTACTACAAGCAATTATAAAATAAATTTGGCCAATAATAAATGAATGAAGCAAAGAATAAATGAAGCAAAGAGTAAATAAATAATTCATATATGGTGCCCTGCAGCACCATATATGAATGAGGAGATGAAACTGGCTTGGCAGAGTGGTTTCATAAATATTAGCTGAATTCACACTGGAATGAGTTACTTCTCTAATCCCCCAACAGGTACTAACCCTCAGGTACCAGGCTGATGAGACAAGACCTTTTAGATGACAGAGAGTCTCCTCAGGCTGGCAACATTGCTGTGGTAGTAAATAAAACAATGGAACGTCTAGTTCTTGATAAGGAGTAACAAGACTAGGCCCAACTTGAAAACACATTTTTTAAAAAGCAATAAAAAATAGAGATCAAACATGGCTTTTAGTTATCAGGCATCCAGTGACACAAGACAGTGATCCCTAGGCCAAGGACACAAAAAGAGCTAAGCAACTTTAGGCTGCACACAGACACCAAGAGCCCAGACACTAAGCAGTGTCAGTATTCTCCCCAAGCATAGGACACAGGGATGGTTGACTAAGGAACCAGAACAGCCACTGTTAAGAGGATCGAGTCCCATAGACAAAAGAGCTACACAGACACTGACAGTTACATCGGTCCCCTTGAGTCTTGAGCTGAGTCGCTGCAAGTGAAGAAGCCACCCGAAGCCATAGGAAGAACCACTGCCAGGAGGCAGAGGAAGTGATCAAAGTACTCACTCGGGACTAGAAAACAATTCCTGGCCTCACCAACTGTCTTTTCTCTCATTGCTGAGACAAAAACACCTGACACCCAGAATGAAGGAAGGAAAGGTTTATTTAGCTCACAGTTTGTGGAGGTTTCAGTCAGTACTCAGCTGGTTGCAGAGCATGGTGGCAAGTGACAGAGGACAGAGGTTCATGCTGATGGAAAACAGCAGGAGCAAAAAGGAAGGAGAAGCAGGGAGTGAGCCTCTGTTTTATGCAGGTTATCAACCTGCCGCAGGGTGGGGGTAGCACTCACTCCCATAATCCCAACATTGGGCCTAAATCAACCATAAACCCTAAAGCATGTCCCATGACTGCATGAGGCTTTCAAGGAATATCCAGACACAAACTATAACACTGGCCAAAGTGGAAGAGTCTCATCATTCGCAGGCATTTGATGGCACAGCCAGAAGAGTGGCACATTTGCAGTGTGGAAAAATAACCCAAGTCTAAAGGCTTCTCTAATCCCACCACACTCAGGAAAAACAAACCAGCTGAGTATGGTGGCATATACCTGTAATTTCAGCTGTTGAAGAGGGTGGGGAAGGAGAATTTCAAGTCTGGGGTCAGCATGGTCAATTTAGTGACATAAGGAGACCCTGATTCAAAATGACATTTGTGAGAAAGCCTGGAAATACAGCTCAGAAGTCCCTGGCTTCAATTCCAAATACAGAAAGGAGAAGGAGGAGGAAGGAGGAGAATTGTTCCCTACAACTTTGTGTGTACTGTAACAACATTCACTACAAATTATTGACATCAAAAATTATTCATCACCCAACAATAATATTGTGATATTAAAATTCACAATATCGACCGGCCAGAGACAGCGTGGCCAACTCCACCATCCTGCTCCATCCCGCCAGCCCCCGCCCAGCCCCTGAGACCGGCCAGAGACAGCGCAGCCGACTCCGCCATCCTGCTCCATCCCGCCCGCGCCTGCCCAGCCCCAGAGACCAGCCTGAGACAGTGGCTGACTCCAGCGGCCTCCTGGATCCCGCGCCAAGCTCTCCCAGCGAGAGCAAATTTACAGGACCCACCAGGCTTCCCAGAACAGTGAGAGTGTGGTGAGTCTGAGGGAGAGCCTTTGGCTTCTTCCCACACGTGCTACGCGAATCCCTGTCCCCAACCCCTCCAAGCCAGTGACTGGCCTGAAACCTCAGGACCCACTCACCAACACCTCCCTGGATCCCCTGACCTAAAGCCCACTGATTGAGTGGGAATTTCCCCGATTCTCTGGGCAGCAAAGGTCAGTGAATGTAGAACCACAGGCCCGTCGTGCCTGAGATACATTTCCCAGGGATTAAGCTGCCCGTCACCTCCCGTGGCCCCGTGACAGCTCCAGGCACACTGTGCCAGAGAAACACTTCCAGGTGATTACTGGTCCCACCCCACAGCCCCAGACCCAGTGCAGGTCGGCCTGGAGTGACAACTCCTAGCCTGCCACACCGGAGGGACATTTCTCAGCAATCCACGGTCCCACGCTATGGACCAAAACCCAGCACAGCCTGGCCTATGAGTGAGGGCTCCAGGCCCACTGCACCAGAGGGACCTTTCCAAGGTTCTCGGGTTACAGCCTGTAGACCTGGACCCAGCACAAGCTGGCCGGCTCAGTACAGCCTACTCAGTGAATAAGATCATCCATTATCCTTTTGTGAGCCCAGAAAACCCACCAAAGCCCAGGCCCACCCACCTGGGGAACGCCCTGCCTGACACGGGAGGGCTGACCCCAGGAACCAACATAGCGGAACCAAACGAGCTGCAGCAAAAAAGGAACTGAACACAACAGCTAGACCCAGGATAGGCATACCTGGAAAATCTCAAACTTAATAGACTGGCACTCGAATCTCATCACAAGCTAAGGTTATAGCTGCACGAAAGCTCTACACCAGAGGTCAAAGATCAGTGCTATACAAAATGACAAAGAGAAGGGGAAAAATGCAATCCCAGACCTCGAGTCCAGCAGGAAAGGCAGAGGACACTAGCTCAGCTGCAACGAATGAAGTAACAGATACAGCAGCAAAGGAACAACAGCAGAAAGCTATAGAGGAAATAAAACGAGCAGTAATTCCCCAATTTAAAAAAGAAATATTTGAATACAAAGTATCTGAAATAAAGAATGAATTCCAGAAACATTGGGTGGAAAAACGATGCTCACCCAGAACAAGTGCAGAGAGCACTATTACAACTGATATATATGAATTAACAGCATCTGAAGCAAAGAAACAACAACAGAAAGATCAGGAGGAACTCAAAGCAGAAATAAGTTCTGAAATCAAAAAAGAACTTTTTGAACTCATACGATCTGAAATACCGAAACAAGGCCAGAAATATACAGAGGAAATCCAACTTGGAAGAAACACAGCAGAAAAAGAATTAATAACTACCTTTAAAGAAGACATGGATAAAAAAAAATTGAGGAGATCAGAAATATGATGGATTCCTTGAATGAGCAATACAGAAAAGAAATAGAACACATGAAACACAGTCAAAGAGATATAGAAGAACTAAAAATAGCAATCATGAGTCTACAAAACCGGCTGAGTGAAAGTGAAGACAGAGTTTGAGATCTTGAAGATGCCGGAGCAGCTAGTGAAAAGGTGAGAAAGGATCTCTTAAAAACAACAAGAATGCAGGAAAAAATGATCCATCACCTGCAGGATGACGCCAGAATGAACAATGTGAGAATAATTGGTATCCACAAGAATGAAGGAGTCAATACAAATGACATAAAAAGAATTTGGGGAGAAATAATAGCAGAAAACCTCCCAAATATGAGGAAACAATCCAACATTCAGGTCACCGAAGCATACAGAACACCAAATAACTTCAACCCAAGTAGAAACACACCGAGATATATAACAGTTAAGATCGCAGAAATCCAACACAAAAATAGTATACTGAAAGCTGCTAGAGAGAAGAAGGAGCTCACATTCAAAGGAAAACCCATCAGAATTACAGCCAACTTCTCTACACAAACGATGAAGGCAAGGAGAGCATGGAGCAGAGTTCTTCAAGTCCTACACGAAAACAAATTCCAGCCCAGACTACTATACCCTGCAGAACTCTCTTTCAAGTTTGATGGAGAAGTGAAATACTTCCACGACAAAGAAAAACTAAAGAATTTCATGATGACAAAGCCATCCCTCCACAGGCTGCTGAAAGAGGTTCTAGAGAGAGACCACAATGACCAGAACTCCATGCAAGAGAATGGAAAGAAGCCACTAAACAGGACAGTCAATTAAACACAGGTTACAAAGGAGTAAACAATACCAGTTAATACCATGACAAACATAAGTCAGCACATTTCAATTATAACCATCAATGTAAACGGACTCAATTCTCCAATTAAGAGAAATAGACTGGCACAGTGGATTAGGAAACAAAATCCAACAATATGCTGTATACAAGAAACA
>PVKA01011509.1:0-60754 GCA_004027165.1 Ctenomys sociabilis | reverse complement strand
AAAGAAATTGTCAACCATAGCCATTTACAGTTCAGCTTAATATTATGGCCCCACGATGTATACTTCATTTTTATACTTTTCTGCTGGATGGTTAAGACCTAGATAGATCAAGACTTATATACCAACACATGAACTTTATATTTCCTATGTGGTCAGTGAAGTCCTCTCAGGGTTTATCTTGTAGTCCTGTACATTATTCTGTAGTTCCTTTGTTTGTGTGAATCTGTTATCTTTTGTAGTGACTTGTTTTTCTTCCACTCACACAAAATTGTCCATATTATCAAAAATAAGTTTGCAAGTCAAATCCTACTATAAAACTTTTTCATTATCTGATCATAAAATTCTACACAATAGTCAATGTATTTTAGCATTTTTGTGTTTAAACTTTGACGTTTCACTCTCAGAAAATCTAAAACCAACCATATAAAATTGTGCAGTATTAAGCTACCCTAGAAATTCCTTCTCAGACTGGAGCAGTCATCAAATCACATTTAGAGGTTCACAGAACTCTTAAGTGAAGATACATTTTGAATATGGCTAGCTGGAGTTCTATATGCCTCACATACCTATATATGTCAGATTCTTTCCCATGATTGGGAAATTTTCTGCTACTACTTGTCTTAAGATTAAACTCAGATGTGTAGAGTATGGGTGTCATTTAAGGTTCACTCATCATTAGACACAAATACATGCTGTTATAGTTACTACCTTTTGTACTAACTTATTATACATCCAGTCAGAAAAAATCTGTGACAAACAAATGAAGACACCAATTTAATTAGGATTATTTGCAACTTACTCAAGATATTGTGGTAAGAAGAGTATATCACACATACTAAGAACTGGAAAATGTTTTATTGGGAGCAACCTAAATCTCAAGCTTTCGAAATTTAATTGCTCTTTACCTATTCATTTTCAATAACTGCAATGAAACTATATAGCCAAGAGATGAAAGATAATTGTAGCAATTAGAAGTATCTATGTTTTTAAAGCTCAACTATGAAAGATACATGTTTTACAGACTATTACAAAGGTTTAATGATTTTGAGATATTAAAAGTGAAAGTCTTTGCTTTTATATTGTTTCCCCCAAGAATTTCAAAAGGGGTCTAGATATGCACATAGGTGAAAATGAGACTGGTAAGACAGTGGGAGGGACTCATTAGAGTATTTGGAAGTGAGGGAAATCTATCACTTATTCTGTTTTCCAATGACATTTTATCTAGATTGATTATGTTTCTCTTTTTCTTATCTCTCCTCATATAGTTTGCATTACTTTTGTTATCTAGTTCTCTTGTGCCCCATTTTAAGATTTTGTTCATAAGAATACTTCCTCCCTAACATTGCACTAGGACTGAATCTAATATTCATAATTTTGTGAAATTTTGTTATTCAGGCAGCTGTCAATTTCCTTTCTTTGTTCACTCCATTTCTTGAAAATAATTCCAGAAACTCTCTTTTCCATGCTCTACTAAAATTCCTCATTTAAAAACCATAGCTCTGAATTTTAATGTATTTTTAAGCAGTTCAAAGTACTGGTTCTTGTGGCGAGATATTTTTCAGGACACCCAACAGTGAGTATTTTTTGTTAAGAAAGAGATAATTTTGAATTATCCAGATCATGGATTTAATCTTTGCTGGTTACATTTAGATTTTCCTCTCACATTCTCACAGAATTTCTGTTTTAGCTACTCAGGAGTATAGTTTTTTTTAGTGGCATCCTTATGTTCCTAGATCAGTTTATATTAACAGTTGTAAAATTCACTTCAGTGTGTTCTGATTTTCAGCTTGTCTGAAAAAAGTATGACTCTAGGGATTTACTAAACCATCTCCTAAGAAGTCATACTGCCATATTCACAACCTTACACAAGTACATCTTAAGGAGCCAACTGTCTTCAAATGACCTTCTTTGATCTTCTATGAAGACAAAGATCGCAGCCTGGCTTACAAGTCACAGCAACAGCTCTTCCACTATAATTATGAGACAGATGTTTTAGTTTGCATCCTAAAATAAGAGAGATTGGGAAGATCTCAAAATCTAAGTGAAGGATGTCTTCCAATTTAAATTACACACACACACACACACACACACACACACACACACACAAAAGAAACTTTAAGAAATCAGGCAGAGTGATGTAATCTCCATGCCTCTCTTGAAATGTGGCTCACCAATTGAGAGGAAAATCTTGGCATGTCTTCTCATGAGCAACATACCTAGTGATAGGTTCACCACCTCAAACCTCAGAACTCTACTAGAGTGTTGAAACTCTACCCTAAACTATTGGAATTTACCTTATCCAAAGGCTGTCTTTCATAGCAATAGACTGCGAATCTAGTAGAAAAATTATGATGGGTAGTCCTTGAATGTGTGGCCTTAAAATGAGTTCACTTTAGATGTGAATAGGTTTTTTTCTTCTTTCCATTCATTTTAAATTCCTTCCATACACTTGACTGTTAATGACAATAGAGTTTTTAAAACTCTAACTCTGAGAATAAATGACTTTAATATAGAGTTGACAGAGAGAGAGAGAGAGAGAAAGAGAGAGAGAGAGAGGAAAGAGAGAGACAGAGACTTCTAACACACATTTCCCTAAGAAGAATCATCTTTCATTTTACCAATTTTGTGTGAGCCTGGAACTTAACAGTTTTTCTAAAGAAATACACTATTCTTGGACTATAATAGGAAGAAATGATTCAGTAATTGGCATTAAACATTACCAACATGTGTTATTAGATTTTTAGGTAATAGCCAGTCTCAAGAATGTTGATAATTGATTATAGAAGTTGACAACATTCATTGATGCTGCATCTAAATTTTTAATAAAATAAAACAAAGAGGGAAATATTTGACTTTTTAAAAAAATGTGGTGTCATGCATTGATATCATGCATAATGCTGTCAGATAAGATCCTGCATACTGTTTAAATATGGATTTCAGGAAAGACAAATAAGTCTTATATAATTATGCAATGTTTGAAACAAATTATATGCTAAGAAGTTTCTTCCTTCTTTGTCTGAGATTTACACTTATATGTATTTATAATTATATATATATATATATATATATATATATATATATATATATATATATATATTCAGGTAAATATATGTGGATTTGTTATCATACTCAAGATGTCGTGCTTGCCAGGTGGGTGCCTATGCAGCTGACCTATATCTCTGGCTGCTATCTGAACATATTTTTAATTGATCAATTTACAAATACTGTATTTGTTGTAGCTTGTATCTAGGCATCACCAAATAGCTTCATGTACTTATAGGTGAGCATTTTCAGAGACTTAGGATGTGCAGTATGGGGATTAAGGGTGTGTGGTACTAAGCTTATCCACTGACTGGAATTTCACAGTTTTGGTGTCCCTGAGTAGATTTACTGAAGACAGAAGCCCTGCCCTGGATGTGGCTAGCCCCATCCTAAAGTGCTGAATCCTGATGAGAGAAAAGGAAAAGGCAGGCTTGCTGCTCATGCGCGCTATTTTCTGTTTGCTCCCTTCTTGTAATATACCCTGAACTGTTTCTCCTGTATGGGCTGCTCTACACTGCTGCCCCACTTTGGAGCCATCCAACTCTGGACTGAAATTTGTATACACTGTGAGCTGAAATAAGCCTTCCCTATTTTAACTTTTCTACCCTTTGGGTATTAGGTATTTTGAGAACATAAGAAAAATAGGTAAGACATTGTCTATATTTATTCATCAGTTACAAATTATTTTCTGGGGTCCAACAAAATGGCTTAGTGGTCTATGCACCTCTTGACAGGTGAAAGGACACCAGGTTTGATCCCCAGTATCACATGCCATGTCAGTCCCTAAGCCATGCCAGCCACTGAAACCAAGCACGGTCGTACATGCGTGTAATCCTAGAGTTGGAGAGGCTGAGACAGGAGGATCTGAGCTGCATAGTGAGATGCTGTGCCAAATACATAAATATATAAAAATATGTTTTTTTAAAAAAAGAATTATTCTCTGATCACAGTTGCAAACTAGCCTGTATATGAGATGTATTTCTCAACAGGCTTCTCATAAGAATTTCCCATGTGGGACTTATGAAATATGGGGACACTGCTTTGGGTATTCTTATGTAATAGTTAGTTGAGGCTAAGGACACTTGTTTGTATTGTGTCTGCATCACTTCACGCAATCAGACCTGTATGCGTCTGGCCTCATGGAACCATACAGCATGCCTGACGCTGCCCAGAATGCCCTTACAATCTATTCTCCTTTAGTTCTTTCCAGCTGTTGGGTTTTCTTGATGTAATATGTCATTGGTTTCTATCAATCAAGAGCTCCTAACTTGGACACTAGTGGAAAACCTATTATATTTTGTTAACTCAAAGTATGGGGCCCATGGAACTGCGTATCACTCAAGAACGAAGAGAACCCAGTCTGATGCCTTTTGCCTCTCAATATCTTTACTAAGTTGAAGGACTCTTTCTATAATCAGTTCCCTTCAATTTATTGTTTTTGTTGTTACATTAGCACATGTAGTCCACTACTTACGATGACCAAACTCAAGATTCTTGATTTTGCAGTGATATATCAGAAACGTACATCTATTAGAAATTGTGCTTCAATTTTGATTTTACAGAAGATCTGGGAGAACATACACAGTACCGTACTCTCTTATAGTGCTGGACAGCAACAGAAAGACTCAGCTCCCAGCCAATGCCATCTAGGGAAGGGGTGGAGCAGCGCATGAGCTACAGCGCACTGTTATGTCAAACTACCATGGTCAGAATGGTAGGTGTATTCAGTGAATTTTTGGCTTATGCTGTTTTCCATTTATAATGAGTTTACCACAATGTACACCTGCTGTGATGACAGAAACCTGCATTTTATTTCTCGCATTTGATCGTGTGATAACTAACCTAACCCAGAGTTTAAACTGTAAGCCTCTTAACTATTTGGTGGATACAATGCTCGTTGATATGCAGGAGATTAATGTTTCAAAAATTATGATGAAATACCACATTTGAAAAAGGACAAAGAAGTAAAATTGAGCCATTAAGAGTTCATGTAAAAATTTTCATAATTGGTATTTTTCAGGTGTTCTATGCTATAATTCATATGGTTAGCGATTTCTTAAATATATGAATTATGTCATCGGGGTGACTGTGGAGAGCTGCGCACAGCCGCACCTTAAAGATCGCGCTGGCTTCCGCCTTCCACTCCCCCCCCCCCGGGGGTGAGTGCTCTCCGTAGCAAACAGCTTCTCATTTGGCTAAGGCTAAGACTATGGCATTGCTTCCGCGTACCTGGACCTATCGGTAGTGCACACGTAGCTCCCCGCGATTGGAGGCCCACAGGTATTTAGCTACGAGCGGGCTTCAGAACAAAGGGAGAAAGAACAAAGGGGAGAAAGAATGGGGGGAAGAAAGAAAGGAAGAAAAGGGAAAAGGAAAGAAAGAAAAATCCAGTTTTTTTTAGGGGCTGAATAAACTGCAGAGAGAACTGGTTGTTGCGTCTTCCTTGCTGGCGAGGCTGTGCGCGACAGGTGACCAAATCCACATGTGAACTCATAAAGCCTATATTTTCTTGTTATTTTATGGATTAATATTGATTTTTCAGTTTCAGTAGTGTCAGAATATACAGACTTTATTTCAAATTAAGTTTCCTTAGAAGTGACTGTGTTAATTTTCAGCCTCACCAAGTATGTTAAGAGTTGTTCTTCCTCCACATTTTGTGCATTTCTATTCAGATCTTTAGCTTATTTTTAATTTTTTCTCCTTCTTTGGTATTAAATTGAGTTCCTTAAATCTTCTGGATATTAACCCCTTGTAAGATGAATATTTCTAACTATATCATCTCATTTCATAGGTTCCTACTTTCTTTGCTTTTTCCTTTGATATGCAGAAGCTTTTTAACTTGATGTGTTCTCATTTGTCAAATTTTGATCTGTATCATGTTTCCTTAGGATCATATCTTCAAAATCATATCCAGTCAATGCCTTGAACCATATTTTCTTTTAGTACTTTAATAGATACAAATCTATAATCTATTTAGAATTGATATTGTAACAGGTAAAAATTGAGGTCTAACTATTCTTCTGCATGTGAATATCCAACTTTCCCAGAATTATTAATTAAAGAAATTATTCTTTCCCCACTGCACATTCCTGCAGCCCCAGTTTTATTGCACTGCTATTAAAATAGTCAGCGTAAATGACATCAACTTATGATCAACCTGTGCCCATCAATGGGTGTATGGATAAATTATTATATATATTCAATGCAGCCATAAAAGCATTGAATCTATTAAGTACAACTATGTGAATAGACCTGGAAGATAATGTTAGATGAAATAAGGAAGGCAAAGGAAGGCAAATGCTGCATAATGTCATCCTTATGTTGAATCTTAAAAAGCAGAGCTCATAGATGTGGAGAATAAAATATTGGCTGCCAGAGATTAGTGAGAGTCAAGAATGGGGAGAGAATGAGATTGGTCAGTCTGCACAGTGCTGTTTTTATGGGAAAATACATTCTCAATTTCTTTGGCAGAACAGGATGAATATGATTAACTCTGATGCATTATATACCTCAAAAAAGTTAGAAAAGAGGATTGAACATAAGAAAATTATAACAACTTAAGGTGATGGATATGGTAATTACACTGAATTGATCATTTTACTTGATGTTTACAAGAATCAAAACATTGCATTTTGCCTCATGTCTGTGCCCAAAATACTATATATCAGACAAAAATTAATTTCAAAAGTGAGTGCACCTTGAGAGGCAAGTAATTTGTGTAGTGGAATCATGGAGGAAGCTTAATGCATCTGTCAAAGTAATGACAAAAATTTCAGTTGTGCTAGTTACAGAAAGAGGAAAAGAATTCAGTAATACTTGGTATGAAAATTATATGCCATCAAAGAGACATCATGATATATATTTTGATTCCATGTTTCCATTTGTGCCAGCTTCTTCTTGTGTTTCTCCATGGGAAATAAGGGGACAATAATCTTTAAACAGCAAGTCTTACCATGTTGTTAGTTTGTGAAACCAATTTGGATTTCCTATCTTGCTTAATTTATAAATCCTTAGGGATAGCAGAGCGTGTGAAAACACTGGAGTGTTATTTAAAGCTAAAACTATAATGCTGTGTCTACCTCCATAGACTATTTCAACATGTAAATAATGAATGAGATAATAAATATGAAATACTGAGGGCAAACCTCTGCCATATAATAAGAACTTAAATGTTAAATGCTACAGTTGTCATTTCTGTTGTTCATATGATCAACTTCCTGACATAAATTGCGAAATGAACATAGAGCTAGAACTCAGTACTAAATATTTCCTTTATCATTTCAGAAGTTGGGCACAAGCAGGTTATCTTTAAAAAATTCTGAAAAAATATTTGACAGCTATTTTTATAGTGATGTTTTTTCATGGAACATTTTGATGTTTTATCAATATTTAATTTTTTATCTGTATGCTTATTCCTTTCCAAGCATTCTACTAGAAGAAGAAGGGATCCAAAGTAGTTTAGATTACTGCTATTTAAATTAACAGTTTTGTTGAGAAAGAGATATTTTAATTATTGTTAATTTTCATTTAAAATAATCTGTGATTATTCCAGATGTGGTAGTGCATGCCTATAATCCCAGAACTAGGGAGGCAGAAAACAGGAGGATCATTACAAATCTGAGCTCTGTAGTGAGACACTGCACAAAACAAAACAAAGAAACAAAAAGCCTAAAATAATCTGTGACTTTAACCTATTTTTAAAAATGCAGAAAAGAAGCAAAAAATACTGGGCTGTTCAATTTTTTAAGTAAAATTTGTTTTGCACATTTAGGTTGGGAAATGAACTAGGACCTTTGCAGGCTGGACAAGTGGCCTATCACTAAGCTATAACTCCAGCCTACTTTAAATATCTTTTTCCCCTCCTGTATGTATTTGATATAGGGTCTCACTATGTAGCTTGGACTCATTGTGATGCTCCTGTTTTCAGTCTTCCCAGCATGGGAATTACAGGCCTGTACCACCACACCAACTTGGTCCCCTGCTCAGCATGCCCCAGGGGTGGTGTGGTGTGTGGGTAAATATCTTTAACAATAAATACTTTAATTTTTGGACTTATATTTTTGCACTTCTATGGACAGAACCCAAGGATGCTCACAATCTCCTCATCCCACTTAAAACTTCTTATCTCCAGACAGTGTTTCACTAAGTTGCCAGGTAGAACTCAAAGTCGAGAACCTCACATCTCAGTCTCAGTACTGAGATTATAGGAATGTGCTGTTCCCTGTTCTCTGGAAATCCTTAAAATTTATAGTCAGCTAATTGAGAAAGGTCCTCATTTTGTTGCTGTCTGATAAAGCCAATAACTTGAGAGAAAGATGGAGAACAAAGGACACGATAGTCAAGAAGCTAGGGTCATGGGATTGGAACTTCTACGGTGTTTCCAATAGGTGGAGAGCATGCTGGGGTGGCCATAAATTCCGCAGTGATCTACTTTTCTGCTGCACTGCTGCTATCTCCAGTTGTCTCTTAAGTTCCTTCAATAGATGTCATCTAAACAATATTGCAAATCAATCCTAACTGTTGAGTCTCTTTTTTTTTTAAATAGTCATGCTCCTGGTTTGCCACACATATTATTTAATATGTAATAATTATATGTGAGCGAGAAATAATTACCAGTTGTTCTATTCACATTAAAATGGTCCCTATGCCAATAAATAGAATATATGAGAACTAATCAGATTTCAAAATCCTTACACATTTTTTAAAACCCTTTCTCTTGGTTTCTGTGGTGTGCTCAGTTCTCCCTTCCTTTTGATTTTTCTTTTGGTTGCTGTTTTCTTTATTGTTACGTCTTAGCATTTCTCTGGGTGCTTTTGGACTTCATTCCATTTTTTTCCTTGTTTACACAATATTCAGTGAATACACAGACATTTGTGAGGTCCTAACATTTTTCTGAGCTGCAAACAGCATTAGAAATCCTTCCTTGGATACTTAATATTTCAAAGAGGATGTTTCCCTATGTTTTTGTTTCCTAAGCCTCCCTTCCTTTCTCCTATATTTTGTATTGTAGTGAATATTGTTTTATTATAGTGATATCTTTCTGGTTTCCTAAACATTTTTTCTCTGAGCAGGTTGATAACAAATAGGCATTTGATAAAAAAAAGGGAATGATTCTTCTAAAGGGGTTCATCTATATAGAGTGGGTGGCAGGAAAGTCGTGTGTGACACAGAACCCAGAGAATAGGTAATGAAATTACTGAGGAAAATGTGTAGGCCAATTTCATGGTGTTGAATACCCATTTGGATTTTGTCTGTCTGAGTTGAAAATGAAATCACTAAGTGGTTGAGTGCTTCTCTCTCTAGCATCAGAGGCTTTGGTACAAACATTGACAGTGTTAATGCTTGCGTGTCCTGGAGATTCATTTAGTATAGTAACGCCTCTGTTCACGATCATCATTTGCTTTATGATTTGGGGGAAGATGAGCATGTTTCTGTTTGTGTGGGGAGGACAGCCAGAGTAATGTTTGTCTCCCACTGTGAAATCTGAAAGCAGAAGCAAAAATTGTCAAACTCTTTTTCTTCAAGAACCAAATTGTTGCGAAAAGAAACATTTGTGAACTGAAGCATTATTGGATTGATATGTGCTTATTGAAAAATGGTCTGTCGTGTGAATCTGATGGTGCCTTCAAGTCAAAACTTTCCATTTCAGCCACCATGGGGGGAAAGTATTAAAACTTGTAAAATCTGTGGTGATAACTCCATTTCCTACAGTAATGAATAGAAAATTATTGACAGTAGAATGAATCATTTGTAAGTGATTGAATACGATGGTAGGTCTCCTGAGGTTATTGATTTTAAAGACAAGTCTAGTGTTGGTGGAGTTATTGTCACTGTCTGTAGATAATGCCATGGTGTCTTCATTCTGTGATTGCACATAAGAGAACAGAACAAAGAGATTGATGCTTGTTGGTTATTTTTGAACTTTTACATCCAACTGCGTTAGACTCTCAGACTTCCAATTTAGAAATGAACAAAAAGTTATCATTTTATTTTCATGAACTGTAGTGCATTCCTGCTACTTGCAGAAAAAAAAAAAAGTATTCTGACCAAAAGATCAGTTTGAATGATATTTGAAAAGAAAAAAAGGACAACAGAGTGGAAAGTGTATTGCAAAACGGTCACTTTTAATGAGGAGCTTATATGCATCAAATAGAAAAAGTGCAGTGATGGATCATGAAAAAGTAATGATGTGAAAATACTGCCGCCAGGTCCCCCAAAAAGCAGTACTGGAGAAAACTTGCTTAAATCGAATTATTGGAGATACTGCAAAAATTAGGGATAATAAGGCTACAGGTATAATCATGCCATGCATAGGTCAAGCGGATAAAGGTGAGAAATTTAAGGTACTAGGTGGCCAGAAGTAGGATAGCAATGCTGAGGAAGGCTGTAGCCTACCCACAGTTGTGTATGCATTGGAAAGCTGGATAGAAGTTTCATAAACTTTTACTATGGTTTGAATTTTGAAAATGATTTGTAAGAGGAAAGAATCAAAATGCTTTGGAAGTGGTAGCTGTGACCAGAGAGATCTTGAGATATGCTATCTAAGGTAGAAGAAGCAGACTCCATGCACACGGAATTCAGTTCATGTAAGGGACAGTGACACTGATAAAAGACTGACTAATGGAAGTGTTTATAAGTCATACAGAAAAGTGTCTTCAGGATGGAGTGGTGCAGAGTAAAGGAAGAAAGAAATTAGGTACTGAGTCAGATGAAGAATGTGTGTGTCTGGTGTGGGGATAATGCCATTTTTTTTTTTTCTGGCTTTTTGAGACAGAGTCTCCCTTATGTGCTTCAGGCTGCCTTGACCTCACTGTGTGGTTCTGGCCGGCCTTGAGCTCATGGTGATCTTCTTGTCACAGCTTCCTGAGAGCTGCAGTTTGAGGTATGTGCCATTGCCTGGTGAGGATAGGGATCTTGGTAATAATTGAAAACCAGAGACCTAGACCTTCGGGTAAGACCAAGGTCTGCTGGAAGTGTGGGACATTTTATGATTAGCTTACCTCTCCTATAAGATAAAGCTACTCCAGAAGCCTGCCGAACCCTGAATGGCATGCAGCCAGAATGCCAAAATGCTGCTGCTCTCTTTGGGAGGGGACAGCTACCCAGTGGTCCCTGTCACTGCCTTATGTTGTTGTTGCCCTAGTTCATGGCGTCACAGGTGTAGCACGATATGTGGCTTTTTTTTTTTATCACCGAGGCCCTTAGCCCTCATGCTTTGTCACTTCCTAGCCCTACTCAGCAAATCTTAATTCCTCTAGATTTTCTTCTTGACTCTCATCTATGTATGTTTTTCTTTTGCTTCCAAATGCCCTTTGCTTTCATTGCAGTCACTCTCCTTTTAGCTGACCCAGCAGTGGTCTCACATGCTCATGGAAGCCTCTTCCCCTCCCAAGTACTGACTTGGCATTTTCTGGCCCAGATAATCCTTGAGGCCTTTTTTGTTATCAGAGTACTCAGTACAGGATTTCATCTTAAACTTTTCATGTAGCTCTTTTGTGATAGGTAGGGTGACTTAGTTACCTAACCTGTAAGATAAAAGGCCTGTAAAAGTTGTTTCATATGCACTGGTAACATGGATAAATTGAACAGATTAAAAAGCTATGACACAAATGACATTTTTTCTTGACTCTTTCTGATGACTCATTGCTTCTGTGCAATTCATGTATTTTTGCTGTAGAATAAATAATGACTAATAGATGATGAACTCTGGTAGATGTAAGAATATAACCAAGATATTGGGAAACTCCATTTTTGAGTGTTCTAATTACAAATATCTTCCTTAGCATATAATCTAGAAAATAGAAGATACCCTGTTCAGTACTCTCTTTATTGTACACTATAAAAGTACTGTGTAGTTGGTCAATGGCTTTTTTTTTTTTTTTTGGAAACCAGTTTTTTTTCCTAATATCAGAAAAAAATTCAGGATTACAAAATTACAGTCAATATCACATATATAAGTAGAGTGAGGCCAGGAGTAGCAAAATAAAAATGCACAGTTTTATTTTACCAAGTGGCATCCCCACTGTCTACCCACTTAGTGTAATGGGTTTCAATATCTAAAAATATTTCCAGGAAATTTGAAATTGAACAGCAGAAATCTGAATTTATACCTTAAATTGCCTTATGCCTATTTTGCCGTCTTTCTGAATTTGTGAAGATCACTCCACCTTCTATGTTCTGGGCTAAGTTGACACGTGTAATAAATTTGATTTCAATATTTGAACATAAATCTCTAACCCATCTGGAGTTTATTTTACTTTATGTCACCAGGTAGGAATCAATGTTATTCTTTTTTCCAAATGGTTAGCCAGTTGTATCAACACCTTTTCTTGAATAATTCATATCTTTCCACTCGTTTAAAATGCCACCTTTATGATAATCTAAACTGGCTGACTTAATTAGGGTTTCTGCTTCTCTTTCTATCCAATACTCCTGTTCTTTCTAGTGTCGTGTTGGTTCACATTCCAAGTCTGCTTCATACTGTCTGTGAGATTTTGAGAGATACTTCTCTGAACCTCAGTTTACTTATTAAACAAAAGGGGATGCTAATAAACAGAACAGCAACATGTTTTGTTCTCAGTAGAATTTCTAAGTATTAAGTAAATCAATCTGTTGAATTACAACATGTATGCTATAAACTAAATATTCAATGAATCAATAAATTCATAACTTAGGTCAATATTTGATGGGAAAATGCTCCTTCAATTAAAAAAATTATCTTAAACTTTAGTTTTGCCTACTGTTGCACTTCTGTATTAACATGTGACTTTAAGAATCACTTGTCTAGGGCTGGCAAGGTGGCTCAGTGGATGTAGTGCCTGCTTAGGCAAGCGCAGGGACTGGGGTTCGATCCCTAGTACCACACGCCACATCAGCCCCGCCCCTGGCTACACTGAGACAGCTACTGAGCATGGAGGTGCAAGTCTGTAATCCCAGCGCTGGGGAGGCTGGGAAAATGGGAAGATCACTATGAGTCTGAGCTGCAGAGTGGGACACTGTACTGAAAACATAAATGAAAAAAAAAAAAAAAAAAAACCAAAAGAAGAATCACTTGTCCAGTTTCCAAAATGTTTTTCTGAGGATTCTGTTAGAGTCTGTAAAACCTATAAATACATTGGGTAAAAGTTTGGTTCCCTAGAAATTAAAAATAGTTTTTGTCTCAGCAAAATTAGGAGAGCTTTGCATTTCTCAAAGTATTTATTCATCAGTGTAGAATAGGTTTTACTGTCCTTATAAATAGAATTAGTTTTAAAATTCTTGCTTACAAGCAGTCCTGCTGACACTGTAAACTGAAAAGTCACTGATTTTTGAATAAGCATTTGGTAATGGGCCACTTCTTGAAATTTTTGAATCTAAGACATTACCATTTGAATCACAAAATTTTCAGGGAGACTATATTGCACGCAGATATTTTTCTATTCCATTTTATAACAGAATAACTTAAACTTTGCATTGTTTTCATATATTTTTGCCTATGTATGTGTACATATGCATACATAGATTTTTGGTAAATATGTGCATAGTGTACTATAATGTATTTAGTTTTATACTTTTCAACTCACTGTTTTGTCTAAATCTTGGAAAAGTAAAATATAGAATTATATCGAGTGTGTAAGACAGTTCTCTAAGTATTTATAGTCTACTATTTGATTTTAACTGTACCCCTCTTTTCCATTGCTTTTCAGAATGACTTTCTATTAAAATATGCACTGAGACATTGCAGTTAGATCCTTTTGAAAATGTGTTCACACAGTAGTTTCCAATTACACAGAATCACAAATTTGTCAAAATCAACTCCGGCATAGGCTAACATTGTACCATTTAACTCAACAATTGTTTTAGTATTTGATTAATGGCATATGCTTAATATGTAATAAAGTTTTGTGAATGCTAAATTAACTTGTACTTTTATTAGTCAAGTTGATTTAGTGGCTTGGGAGACAGATTTCATTGAAACTTGCCCCCTAATTTTTCCTAACTTCAAAACAACCCCCTTGTTTCTTATGTTGCTTAGTTTTCTTTCTTTTTTTTTTAAAAGAAAACTATTTTGCTTATCATTTTGGAGCCTGTCTTTTCCTCGTTTCTCCCCTTAATTTGGAACTCATGTGGAAGGACTAAGACAACTTGCTAGTTTTCTTTTTTGCAACTTTCTCATCCTGATTTAAAGGTAGTTTTCCCTCATTTACATCAAGCTCTTGTTGGTTCTTCTAGTAGATATCATGCCAGATGCTGGAGACCCATTGACAATGGGAAAGAAAAGAGTTAGTGCTTTTATGAGACTTGAAGTCCCTTGTAAGAAATATAAATTTTTAAAATGTAAAAGTATAATTATATTACATGCTGTAGGAAATAATTAGTGGGTGTGGAAGACAAAGAAAGATTACCGGAGGGAATGGCTCTTCTGCTGAGATTAAAATCTCAGAGCAGTGATTTCCTGGGAGGCCAGGGGAGGAGCCTTCTAGGCAGGAGTGCAGCATGTACAGTGGGCCTGATGTGTGATAAAACTTTATGAGGAGAACTGAGGAAAAGCTCCATGGGGCTTAGGTATGGAAGCCACAAGAGAGGAACTGAAAACAGTTGTTCTCTACTCTAAGTGCTACTGAGGCCAGGGAGGTGCTTCAGGGAGATGCTCTGATAGATGGCATTTACAGCTTCACTTAGCAAGGCTAGAGCATCTACTACTTATTACATAAATTGTCTGGAGACATAGCAGGGACTAAGAGACACAAAAAGCCCTGTCTCCATGCTTCTTCAAATGGGACGCAATGTTCAAAAACCAGAAAAGCCCTCACAGAGGATGCGACCTGTAAGCAAGCATTTGATGAGCCATTCAAGCCTGGGAGACAGAGAAGGACACAAAAGCCCAGCAAGTGTAAGGAAAGCAGAGAAGCAACTGTCCCTGTGCATTTGTGTTCAGCAACTAAAGCTGGGAGCGCAATGTAAGTTCTGGAGACAGTAGAGCATGAGCACAGAGATGGATTAAGCTTTTTTTTTTTTTTAAGAAGAAGATATCATTTTATTTGTACACTTAAAAAGTTGTACATAGAGACTTGTAAAAGTGTTCTGTAAAATGAAAGAACTGTCAAGGGGAAGAGAGGGTAAAATTTTTGAACACTGAGGAAATTAGAGACATAATGCAAAAACTGTAAAATGTTTTAAAAAAAAACATTTTCCAAGTACAAATTTTATAAATACAAAACAATTTCACAAATACTCTGAATGCTCAATACATATCTATCTAGTTAATAAACTCAGACTTAATATGTCCATCCAGAACCAATACAGCCCTTCGATATAAATTCAGATCCACTCATGTGTAGTGTTGAAAGAATGTTCTCATTAAACAAATCCCAAACTATGTGTGCATTTTCTAAAGTGTGCTGTAGCATAAGACCAATTTGTGTATTTATTTCTCCCTTAATATCACAGTTTCTAGGAACAATCTTTTTTTTTAATCTTCCTTCCTTTCTTCCTTCCTTCTTCCTTCCTTCCTTCCTTCCTTCCTTCCTTCCTTCCTTCCTTCCTTCCTTCTTTCCTTCCTTCCTTCCTTCTTTTTTTTTTTTTTTTCTTTTTTGGTACTGGGGATCAAGCCCAGGGCCTTGGGCTTGCCAGACAGGCAATTATGCCACTGATCTATTCCCCCAGCCCTTAGTACCACAACTTTTAAAAAAATCAATGACAGAATAAATAAGGATGAAAAAGATATAGCAAAGGCAAGATTTTATGGCTGGGTGGAGAATGCAGAAATGGCTCCAAAGATGAGAAAACACACACACACACACACACACACACACACACACACACACACACACGTGCATGTATGCAGACACAGCTGCACACACATGCATACAGATGCTTTTTGATAGAATTCAAAGGAAAATGTAAGCTAAGAGAAGGTGGTGATTTTGTTCTTAAATCTGCTGCATGGTATAAGTAAACACTTCAACTTACTGTTTGTAGCTTAAGGGTTTGAGAGTTGCTAAGTCCTAGTTTGTTAAAATATGAAAAGAAGAAAATGTTAAAGTATCACCTGAAAATTGTTCAGTTGGAAAGTACATGGGTCCTCTGGAGACAGTGTCTCTTCAGTAATCATTGAAGGCATTAATTTGTTTATTGTTGTAGTTCTAAATGCTGTTATCCAGTACCAACTAATCTTTTTAAATTAATGACACTGCTTTTTAAGAGAAAGAGGAAATGCCTTTTTCTCTGTGTTAATTTAATTCTGAGTTCAGTGATTCACTACCTCTACCTCACACTACTAAAAACAAATGAAATCTGCACCTAATATACTTTTACAAGGCTTGACAATTTACAAAAAGCTTGAGTCTTAGAGCTAATTTTAAATGTCTGAATGGAATTAATCAACCATTAATCTCTCACTTTTCAGTTATTTATAAAGTTTATGTCAAGAGACAAGGAAAATTATACAAATATTATTTAGAATCATCATCATTAATTAGTAACACTTACCCAGAGGGAATTTTTTTTAACTTTTTCACCTCTGAAGGATTATTCTGATGTTAGAGTAAAATAAAGGCATTCTTAATGATGATGACTCTTTTCAGCCTATAAAAAACATAAGTCAGTCAGCTTGGAGCAGAAACAGCAAGGTGACAGGCAGTGATCACAATAAAAGAAAGACAATCAGAAATAGGTAGATCTGTTGATTATGAGATTTGGGATAGACAAAAAGGGGAAAGGGGAAGGAATAGAGAAATATTAAAGAAGACTATGATGTTATATGTCTATGTACCAGCTTTCAAAAATGAATGTATTTACTATTTATCATAAACATACTATAAGAAGTAAATATGTAAAACTGCAAAAAAAAAGGGTGACAGGCAGTGTCACAGTGCATGCAGTACTAGCAAATTAAGAAGACCTGTTAGGAAAATCACATCCAATTTATTTTCTATAATTTTTACCTTTTGACATGATTAATGACTCACTTTTTTAAACTCTGTCTCTCTTCATGGAATTGTTTATTAGCACACTGTTATAATGCTTAAGTCTTATTAGCCTTATTTCCTAAATTATTATATTTACTTATCGATTGATTGATTGATTGTTTTGGTGGAACCAGGGATTGAACTCAGGCCCTTGCACTTGCCAAGCAAGCACTTATGCTACTGAGCTATCTCACTGGCCCTCTCCTATCTTATTTTTAGAACTTTCAAAATAGTGTCTATGCTTCTGACTCCGAAGTAAACACTGGACATCATATGTAGAGTTAACAAGTCCTGTATAATAGCGATATTTCAAATGTAGTCAGTCCTGGTGTCCTTCCACGGCATGAACAAATATGAACATCAGGAAATTTCAAGGTGATTTCCCTTCATATTATTATTTTTCCATGGTGATTAGTATCCACTCTTTACAAAAACAAAGAGACCATCTTGGATTCACTGAAGAGCTAAATAATACATTGTTCATTAGTCAGGAAAATGGAAAGCTGATGCAGTGTTGGCAATGGGTGCTGCACCTGCTACTTGGTAATGCAAATGCGAAGATACAAATAAGGCCCCATGAGTCATCGTCTTTATGAATTTGAATCACTGCTGTGTAAAGTATGACTTCTCACTGCATGAACCCAACAAGGCCAAACTTCAAATAGAGTAGAACCTTAATAGAGGAGACTGGCTTTTAATTTTTTTGGTGGGTGTCAGGAAATGATTTAGCATCTCTGTCTAGTACATTGTAGAACAGATACATTTAACTTTGTGATTTATTGCATAAAACATTTTGCTTGGTATTGTAAAGGCTGTGTTTAAAAAACGATGGGAGGCTGAGGGTCTTCACATTGTCTGCAACTCTGGCAGCATGGGACGAATACTGATTCCTTGATTTCTTTGAATAAAATTTGTTGCTTCCTTGACAACAAACCTTTGAAATAACTCTTATTTACCTGTGTATTTTTTTACTCATTCTGCTACAATTTCATGACATTTTCATTTCTGTTTCTAAGGTGGTATATCTTCAGAAATTATCTGATTAAAAATACTGCCAATAGTTTCATTACATTTTAATTGCTATGACTAGTGAAACATTTATCAGCCTTGCTATAGAAATTTTACCATGGATGTGTAATTGCAGTCTGGTTTAAAATCAGCCACCTATTTTTTTTTTTCTAAGACTGTACCTGATGGAAAGTAATGTGTTTTCTGAGGAAGCCATAATCTATCCTGGAGCTAAACAAGTGAATTTTATGTCTTGGCAGAGATGGCTTACCAGTGCATGATTGCTGTGTAGTAAGAATCTTAAAAAATCATTAACCTTCCTTTTTCTCTGAGTTTAAAGCTCCATACATGTCTTCTATATAAAACTTGAAATGCAAATGGCCACAGTACATTTCCCACTAATGTAGAACCAAATTATTTTTTTAGTATTGTATATTTAAAAAGTTCTTCATAGAAATTCACATAAAATTAAGAATATATATGTACCCCTTTGTGTCATACAGATATACTGAAAACAGTGAAATTGTATGTCACCACTGAACTAGACTAAAGCAGATTTCCCTACTGCGTTCTGCGGTGTTGACTCATTCATTGTGGAGGCTGCATTCCAGATATCCCTGTGATAAACGAAAATCAATGAAATAGCAGTGTTGTATATTTTTTACTATTTACATATATTTTAAGGCTTTATAAATCTTTTCCATACTTTTAAAAACACTTCTAATGTTCTTAACCATTTTATAAGGTCATAAATCTGTGTAATTTTAACAACCTATGTATACATATATACAATGTACAACACAGTGTATATTTATCTACTAAAGAGGTACATTCTGTAAACAGGGCATTTTATTTTGATTTAGTATTCTTTTACTATGTTAGAATTAGCATTAATATATTTTTGTACATTTAAATTTTTATCCAAATATTAAAATCATAAATACTATTCATATAAATACATATGCAGTGCTGTACAGTATTGCAAAATCCCATGTTGTTAGTGAAAAATCAATCATAAAAGTTTAGATTAATATTTTTTGAAAACCCATTAAATAGTGAGTCTGCAAAAGTCAAACCATGAAATAGAGAGGGACTGCTGTATTTAAGACTTTCCTTAAATCTTATTATATCATTTGTTATGGTCTGATATGTCATATATACAAACAATATAATATAGATATTAAAATGCTACTAGAATAAATGGTACAGTAGACACTCTGGCTTAAAAATACAATAGTATGGATTTCTTTCCAAATGAAATTCCTTCAACCCCTCAACACTTTTTACCCTTTCAGTGACTTTTTAAAAATAGTTTTATATGTTAATTGATTCCTGAATCAATAACTTTTTATTTTTTCATATTTTTGTATTTCATTAAGTATACAATCAGATTAAATATATTCTGCTTATTTTTCACGAAACATATGTTTAATTATGGCTCATTTATTTTAATGGTTATATATTATTTTGTTGTTCAAGAGCAATTTATTTTTACTTGCTCATTTTGCTGAATAATTGAGTAGCATCCTTTCTTCCTTTTTTTTGTACTATGAACAGTTGTGAGCGTGTTTTATTTGTCACTTGGTACACCTGTGTTGTCTTTCTTTTGCATAGATCTCAGTGGTGAAACTACTGAATATCACATATCAGAATTTGCAAAATATTTTTTATAATGCAATATTTTAGAAAATGCTTGTGATAGTTATCACCGTCATCAACAATGGATGAGTGTTTCTGTTATTTCACATACTTATTCATATTAATTTCTTTTATATAATTTAGTGTTTAGCAGATGTAGATGCAAGAAATTACAGTGAAATAGTTATATTTTGCACTTCTCTCATTTAGTGAGAAGTGAGTTTCCTTTCATATGTTACTGGTTACTTAATTTTCCTTTTCCTTATGTATTGTTTTCATCTTTTTTCCCTTACTGAGTTTGAAAATTTATCATACCTCTATGCACAGTACATTTTCATTCACTCATTATATGTGTTGCAAATGTTAACTTATGATTTATCTTGACACTTGATGATGTGGCCCAAACAAAAGCGTTTTATTGTAACGCAGTAATATATGAATTTTTCCTTCCTAATATTTATGTGTGTTGTTGTGTGACCTACCAAATACCACAGGAACTCTCACCTAAATTTATCTGAAAGGTAAAAACAACAACAGAGGAACATCCAGAAGTAGGAGTTTTTATGGAGCATCAGGAAGGCTGGTATAACCGCAGTAAAAACAGCCAAAGGAGGACTACATTGGAAGATCAAACCAGAAAATGCATGCCTGGCAGATGGAGAAAGGCTCATGGGACACTGCAAAGAGTTTGCCTTTAGTATCAAAAGTAGCAGGAGAATCTGGAGGTAGGGACAGGGAGATGGCTCAGTAGGTCTTCGCTGGCAAGTGCAAGGGTCTGAGTTCAATCCCAGGTTCTTCAAAAAAAGAGCCAGGAGAATCTAGAAAAAGTTGTAAGTGCCCCGGTCTCACTGTACTTTAGATGAGCACTCTAGCTTTTGGCCTGAGAACATGTTGTAAGGTGTAGGTTAGAACCAAAAAGATCATTTAGGGTGCTTTTACAAAAATGTCTCATAAAAGGAGCAAGCAGAAGAGGAACGTGGTCAAACTGACTCATGGAAAAATACAAATTCTGAAGAGCATTAGATTCTAATCTTCAATTCAAGGGTTAAATTCTCCTTTCCCAGTCTAAAAGGGAAAATTAGAAACAAAAATCAAATCCTGATAGTTCAGAAAATTTTATGGGCAATTTCTAGCAAATATGTGGAGGACATTTAATTTTATACTTAGAAGATCTCTTCCAGAGACAAGAAAATGACACACATAGCCCAACTAATTTTATAATAGTACTGTAATATGCATGTTAGGATAAGGTAAGAATGGTAAAAGAAAATACTTCATGCACCTAAATCCAATTTATTACGAAACTGTAATGAAGTAAAAATATAATATATTATAATAGACTTCTAACACTTTATGGAAATTTTGAACCAACATATCACCCCCATTTTTTCTTTTATTAAATGTCAGTTCTCCTCATGTAATCCAAGATTCTTATTACCCGTTTCTTCAAATGATGTTCAGTACTATCCCAGGATAGCCATTATGGTCCAAGCAAGTATCATATTAATATGTGGGTCTTTCTCAGGTATTTCTGGGTAAACTTTTATTTTTATGCATTTGGTACAGGGTCTAGAGAGTCTACAGGGTCTCACTGTGTAGATCAGACTCATGGTGAGTCTCCTGTTTTCAGCCTCCCAAGCTCAGGGATTACAGGCAGTCGCCACCATGCCCAGTTGCAATGGCAGCCTCAGAGCTCCCTGGGGGCAGTGCCCACATGGCAGGATGGGGTTGGATTCCTGGCCACTGTGCTCTGCCTATGCAGGTGCTTTTAGTCTGCTGAGCTATATGGCCAGCCCCTGGATAAACTTTTCAATTTAATATCAGTCAGTGTTAGGAAAACAAGTAACCACTATACCTATTTCTATCATGCAAGTACAATATTAGTGAGAGCTTTACGAATTATTGGAAAAGCTAGGGGGAAAGATGACAGGAAAGCAATTTGAGAAGGTCAGAAGAATTCTGCAATCTTAGCCTGAAACACCAGAGGACTGGCACAAAATCAGTTGATGTAAGATTTTTGATGTCTGTAAATCTCAGACAGAAGGACAGTGAGAGCTCATGAAGTGATCTGCAAACCATCATGGTGGCCCAACCTGCCATGTCTCGTCCTCACCCGTGCTAACTACAAACCTTTCCCTCCACTTCTCCCCTCCAGCTCCATGACTTTCTTTCAGAGACAGACTCAGCATGGTACAATGCATGTAGAGAAAGGCTTTGGCCACAAAGTTGTCAAACTCAAATGCTGGTAGAAGTGGGCCCTCTGCTAGAACTTTCCTATTTTCTACTGAGACTTTTGATTCATTTTTTCATTATTTTAACTACATTAACCTTTATGTTTTGCAAATTATAGCCAGGAATACAAGCACTTGAAGTCTCTTAAAAGTACAAATCTAATCTCTAGTACCTCATGCTATGCCAGCCCCGCCCCCAGGCATGCTAAACTGGCAATGGAGTCTGGGCGTGGTGGCACAGGCCTATAAGCCCAGCACTGGAGAGGCTGAAAAACAGGAGGATCACTATGAGTTCAAGCTGTGTAGTGAGGCCCTGTACAAAATGCATAAATTAAAAAGTCAAAATCTACCTTCTATCTTTAGCTATTTATCCCCTGTGTTATTGTGTATTTTATGTTTTGTGTCTTAAAGGCTGATGGTCTTTGAAACATAGTCTACAGAATTTCTGGAGGCTTGGTTTGATGGGCAATTTTTCCAGAGAAGAGTTATTTTATTACGGCCAGATACTTATGGACTGTTACCAACTAGAGATCACTTTAATTTAAATTCTCAGCTTGTAGGTCAGGAGCCATGTAGGTACTATCAATTTTGTGGGGTATTATTTCAACCTAATTATGGTAGATGATTGATGATTAGTAATTTGTTAGCAGAAAAGTTGACTAAGCATGAGGAAGAGCAGATACAAATGGGGAAAGCTGGGAAGATCTTTTCCTGGTCTGGAAACACAAAATGTCAGACTGGTGAGGGTCACCCAGTGGTTGTGGGTCAGTGGTCGAGCACTGGCCCTCCTTGCCAGTGTAGTAGCCTGGGGTCATCCCCCAGTGCTCCTCTTTGAAAAAGAAAAACTTCAAAAGTTCTTGGATAATAATAAGGAAGGGTAAAGAGGTATTAAGTGAGGCATAAGAATTCAACAGGCATTACGTTACCCAGGCCATTGGAAAGCACACTAAGGATTTGGGGTAGTAATATGAATACAAAGAATTCGAGAGTTATAAGAAGATGATCCAATAAAAACATAAGTCTATCAAATGTATGCTTCTAATCCATTTTTACAACAGAACAATTGTATAACACAAATTATATACCACACATAATGTAGAATATATAATATACATCCTATTTGTATAAATATAATGTTTTTGTATAAATATAAATACATTCTATTTGTATAAATATGATTTAAACATTGGCTGTACAATATTCATTTCCAAATATCAAATGATTAATATTTATTAGGCAGATATAACCCTTATCTACTATGAAGTGCATATCCTAAATTTGCAGATCTTTTTCAACAAAGAATCCAGGAGAGGCTGTCTAACTTTTCATATGACAATTTTCTAAGTTCCTTGGAATGAATTTGATCAACATTATTTTGTAAAATGTTAGCTAGTATTGAAATAGACAATAGTATTCTGTTCTTCTATTTTTGAGATTTCCAGTTAGTAGTATATTAATACATGGGTTTACCATCAATAATTTGATCAAACTCTGAATTGCATAGTTCAGATTAATGTTTAAAGTTAAAACAAAATCACAGATTTATACTCCATATTATGAATGAGTTATTCAGAAGGAGCATGATAATATATTCTGCTGTGATTGTGTTTTAAAACAATAACAAGTGAAGTACTAATCAATAATTTATCAAATGCAAAGTTATGAAAAAATCATACATAGAAATATTTCTGCATTGTTAGAACTGGGTTTAATAGCAGCTCTAAGTATCACAAAAATGATAAAATTTGGCAAATGATGGCAGCGGATTTTATTTTTCAGTTTTGATGTTGATAAGTCTGATGCTGAAAAGATTAATTTTTCTCATAAGTGCTGGTAAATTCAGTCCCCCAAATTTCAGCAAAGTCCAGTTTAGATTGTCACTGACTTGTTAACTAAAAACAACTAAATTTAATAACTAAAAATAAATTTTTTGGAACAATGAAGAAGAAATAAAATTATGCCTTAAAGCGTTTTGGAGACCAGGAAGCATTTAAAGCAGGAATGGTATCGGCACTGAGACCAGAGGCTTGAATAAATCATTTCTTTGAAGAATTGGTGGAAGGCATTTCAAATTGGAGGAGCAGCACAAGCAAAGAATTAAAGTTGTAAATTCAGGATGAATATGGAATAAAGTTACACAGGAGGATGTTAGAAAAGTAGCCAGGAAAAAATTACTCAGAGCTATAATTAAGAATTTAGATTTTATTCTGTGAAAGGGAACTCAACTTGGTGGTTTTAAACAAGGACCTAAAATGATTTATAATTATTAAGAAAGAACACTAAGTGTTCTTAGTAGAGCGTGTTGGGCTTGATCAAGAGTGGATGATTTTGTAGTGTAGCAGGATACAATCAATACTCAAAAATCAATGGCATTTCTGTACCCAAACAACAAATACACTGAGAGAGAAATTAGGCAAATCACACCTTTCACGATAACATTAAAAAATGAAAAAACTTAGGAATGAATCTAACAAAACAAGTAAAAGATCTACACCCTAACAATTATAGTACTCTGAAAACCAGAGATTGAAGAGGATTTCAGAAAATAGAAAGATATTCTTTGCTCCTGGATAGGGAGAACCAACATTATGAAAATGGCCATACTCCAAAAATTGTTACACAGATTTAATGCAATCCCAATAAGAATACCATTATTATACCTCACAGATCTAGAGAAAATATTCCTAAAGTTCATTTGGAACCAGAAGCGACCTAGAATAGCAAAACAATGTGCGGGAACAAAGGAAAGTCAAGAGGTATCACAAACCCTGACTTGAAATTATATTACAAAGCTACTGTGATAAAACCAGCATTGTACTGGAAAAAAAAAAACTGAGCTGAGAATCAATGCAACAGACTAGAAGATGCAGAGAGAACACTCAAAACACTCAGCCCTTTTGATGAAAGGGCCATACATGGTCACTGGAAGGAAGATAGCCTCTGTCACATGTGGATCTGGTTTATTTCTCTTATGAATATATCTTCAGGGAGCATCCACTTAAATAGAAAGGCTTTGAATATATCATTCTTTATAGCTGAGAAATATTCCATTGTATAAAAATACCATCTTTTTCATCCATTCCTCAGGTGATGGGCATTTTGATTTTCCAAGATTTGGCTATCACAAATTGTGCTGCTGTAAACTTAGATGCACATATATCACTATGATATGATGTTTTAATATGCTGAGCTGTAAAATGCTCAAGTCAACAACTTCTGACATTGTGAATCATATGGATAACCCACTACTATTATGCACTACTGGACTATATTGGATTGTGTTGCTGAATTCATGCGCCTATAATATTTAAATGGAAATGGAATACCCATCTCTGACAAAACTAAACAAAAAAGGGGATACAAATGGAGGATCATTTTGTATCTATATGTATAAAATAGGATAGATACACAGCTAGTTTTTATGCACAAAATTGTTGGATAGATATGCAACTACTTTCTCTTAATTCAATGAGAAGAAAGATTTGAATTATAGTGTTTGTACAGGATATCATACCTACTTCTTGTACTATGAATAACCACTAAGAAGACAATAATATGCCTGTAATCCCAGCACTCGGGAGGCTGAGGCAGGAGGATTTTTGTGAGTTCAAGACCAGCCTGAGCTACAAAGTGAGCTTAAGGCCAGCCTGAACTGCATAGTGAGACCCTGTCTCAAAAAAGACAAAAAAAAAAAAAAAAAAAAAAAAAAAAAAAAAAAAAAAAAAAGAAGACAATAATATGCCTTAATTATTTAAGCTGTTCTACTATTAGGTTTTGAAACTGTCTCATTGCTATTTGTTTCTCAATAAATTAATAAAAAGAAATGTAGCCTCTTTAATGAATGGTCCTGGAAAAACTATCTTTATACATGCTGAAGGCTACAATTAGGCCCATGTCTATTGCCATGCACTAACCTATGTCAAAAGGAATCACCAACAGAATAAAAAGAAAACCCATGAATTGGGAAAAAATTTTAGTTGGCTGTCATTCAGACAAAGAACTTCTATCTAAAACATATAAATACTTAAAAAAAAATCAAGGCTCCAAATTCAAAGACCCAATCTGAAAATGGGCACCTGAAATGAACAGACACTTTTCAGATGAAGAAATACAAATGGGCCGGCTGGCCAGATAGCTCAGCAGGCTAAAGAGGCTGCTTAGGCAGGAGCAGGGACTGGTTTCAATCCCTGAGTGTGTGGTACCAGCCCCACCGTGGAGTGTGCTGAGACAGCAACTGAGACTGAGAATGGTGGCATGTGCCTGCAACCCCAGTGCTTGAGACACTGAAAACAGGAGGATCACAAAAGCCTGATTAGTGTAGTGAGACACTGTAGACCCTGTACTCAATATGTATTAAATAAAAGAAGTACAGATGGAAAATAAACACCTGAAAAAAGTTCAACATCATTGGCCATTCAAGGAATAAAAATTAAAACAACACTGAGATTCCATCTCAGTTCAGAAAGAAGGGGCTATCACCAACAATTTAACCAGTCATAAATGCTGCACAGGCTGTGGGAAAAAGGTACCTTTCTCCATTGTTGATGATAGAGTAGACTGGTACAATTACTATGGAAATAAGTTTGGAGATTCATCAAAAAACTAGGATTAGAGGTCCCTTTTGACCTTGCTATTCCCCTCCTGGGTATTCTTCCAGAAGAACTGAGAGCGTCTTCCCATAGCGATATGTGTGCATCGTCATAGCTAAATCTTGGAAACAACCCAAGTGCCCATCATGTGAGGAATGCATAAAAATGATGTGGTATTTTTATGCAATAGAGTGTTATTCATCTATGAAAAGATAAATTCAAGGCTTTTATAGATAAATGGATATAACTGGAGACCATACTCATAAGTGAAGTAAATCAGAATGTGTATTATCTCCTTAGTGTAGGAACATGAAAAAGTAAATAGGGTCTGAAAGGTACAATGGATATTACGAAAGAAAAGAAACTTTTCAAAGGCAAGAAACAACTAGGATGAGAGAAACAAGAAAAGAAAGAAGGAAAGGAACCCAATCTTTGCTTGGATACTTGCAGTGCTGATTTCTGCTACTCTATTGAAAGGAACATTTCATAATAAAATATTTTAGTCTCACTTATTAATTTTTAATACATTTTGACCAGTCTTACAAGCTTACATCTGGTAATCTGGACAACTAATTTGAAATATGAAATATAATTAAAAAAAGATAAATGGACACAAAACTTTGTAAATAAGAGAGGAAGAGGAATTCAAAGGAAGGGAAAGAATTGGAACAAAAAAGAAGGATTGTTATAATCATATACAGGTACAAATTCCCTATGATGAGCATGATAATTATGCATATCTAAATGGTACCAATAAACATAATTAGAAGTAAAATAAAAAATAATCATCATTGAAGTTCTATCATTTTGTTTAGTGAACTTCTATATAACTTCTACTGTGTGAGCATGGTCTTTTTATTTTATTTACCAGTTTTGTATTCTATTTTTTAAAAATTGAAAGTAATGTATGGCTTTGTACAAGTTCCATAATTCTAAGTCCCTTGTATGTAAAACAGAGATACTGGTAGTTTTTACCTTGTCAGATTACAAAGTGTATTAATTTCCTATATTGTGCATAACAAAGCACCACATATTGTGTAATTTGAGAACAGAAACTTTTGTCTCACAGTTCTGGCAATACATATAATCCAAGTTCAAGGTGTTGGCAGGGCTATGCTCCTTGTCAATGATAAAGAAGGCAGTGCTTTGGGCTCTCTCCTCACTCCCTGGCTGTGGTAGCACAATCAGGAACCATCGTTATGTATCTGTCTCTGTGTCCAAAGCACTCTTTCTTCAATAAAGACTCAATATGCTATATCAGAGTTCCCTAATGCCTCATAGTAATTAATGAGATCTGTAATTCTTGTATCAGGCCACATTATCTGATGCTGGGAGCACTAGGGGCTTCAGCTTATGAATTTTTCAGGAACACAATTCAACTCATAAAGTCACAGATGTCAGCTCTATAAATCTCTGCAAAAACGTGAAAGTATCAGTGTATTTTTTTGCTATGTGTCATTTTCAACTGGTCAAATGGAAAATCTATTGTGTGGCCCCTAGAGTACCTGTGACAATTAAGCACATCAAATAGAACCAGTGTTGTTAGGACTGTAGCAACTACAGAGAGCTAGCAAAGGGACAGAGAGTTAGTTTACCATTTTCTCAAGTGAAGAATAAGCCAAAAATTCCAGAAAATGTAAGGAGTCTTAAAGGACATGTCAGTGGCAGATTCATCTCATAGTCTCTTATTTTGCCTAACGTTATTTCAAAACAAAGCAACTCACTGAACCCTGTAGTCTCATTGTTGTGAAAGCTTCTGCAGTTAGAATACCTGGAGTTTTGTGAGCAGCAAGATAATAGAAGAGAGGTAGTAAAAGTGATGTGTGTTTATTGCGCGCATAGAGACAGAAGCTAACTTGGCTAAAAGCTTACTACATTTTTTCTTAACATAAAGAAAGAAATAATTATCTTCACATTATTTTGCAAAGATTTTGTTAAAAGTTCTCTAGTTTTCATCACTTATTTATTAAAATAACTTGAAGATATTTCAAGACTGTCAATACTCAACCCTATTGTAGCATCAACCAACATGATGATGTCAGGGTTTCCAGTTCAAGTATGAAAAGCAGAGATTTGCTAGTGATAACTGTAAGATGTAAAAATTATAGAGTGACTACTGGATATGTTTTGGTGTTATCTTCAAACAACATGTTAAACCTCATGGCAACTTCAGAATGACCATATTCCTCTATATGTGAGAAGTCTTGACTACACGCCCATTTCAAGTAACAAAATTGATGCACACATACCTACTTCGTGGTTCACCTGGGTTCACCATCCTCAAAGAAGTAAAAGAGTAGTCAGCAACTGTGTCGCTAGCTTCTTCATATGTGTTGGAGCTGTACATCTCTTTATGACTGCAGAACAACTACTGCATGGGTGAAGTTTTGTAATAGTGTGAAGCTGATGGAGAGAAGCATCAACAGGCTCTTTACCTGGGAAGACTAGGCTCAGTGTAGTCACTTAATACAGATGAACTGCTTATTGGTACATCTTTTACTGAACACGTCTCTACCTTCTCCTTTAAATATCACTGTGGTACTTGCTGTATAGGAGGTCCTCAGTAGGTTTCGATTTGCTTTTTTAGAATGAATTAACCAATTGACATACTTGTAAATGATAAATAGAATTTTAAAAACTATATACCGGATTTTAAAATCAGTTTTAGATTGGCATACAAGTACTGATCTCAGGTCTCAAAAGATGGTACTTGCCTCTATAATTCTGAAATATCATTCTTCATTAATAAAAGTCCTGGATACTAAAAATAATTCTCCAGAATAATCAAACTAAGGATATTCAAAAGTAATCCAAAAGAATGAAGAAACATAAATTCAAGTATTGTTCGAATAGATATTTATAATCAAAGGGATATACTTTTTTTTGAAACTCTAAATAAAAATGTATTTCAAATGTCTGCATAAAATGATCAAAGCAGGAGTCCTGAGGTGCATTTCTTTGATATTATAATTCTTTACACATGGCAGGCACTCATTTGTACAACAGCATTTACTAGAAAAGAACGCAGACTCAAAGGCAAGATAAAAATACAATCCAAATCATGGCAGAGGCTGAAGGCTTTTGTTGAGGAAGATAGTGCCACATTTATAAGGGTGAAGTAGAAACTCAGACCCAGGCATACTACTTGCTAGTGAGATGGAGCTTTTTCGTTAGAGTCTAGGTTCCTTGCTTGAAGACTTTTTGCTCTCTTGCTTTCTCCTTGGCTTTATTTCTTGTTGTTGCTCTGGCACTGCCACTATTTTTTATTATTCAAAAAATAATGGCATAGAAAGTAGAAAAATATTTTTGTAGCTTAAAAAGTTAAGAATTGTTACTTGAGAATTCACCTATTTATTTATACAATAAATTTTGTCGCACTTCCCATTTCAGCATTATATTAAGCATATGTAATATCATTAAACATAATTTATCATATATTTAGTTTTTCATATACATATTTTGTTTATACCTCTTGCTTGCTTCTTCAGAAATACTTGTCATCTTACAATGGGTTATTAGATCACACTGTATTTTGTTTTTCTCTGACAGTTACGAAGCTTGGTCTAGAAAAATTTAAGAGAAATACTTTAGAAAAAAAAAAGAAAAATACAAAGTGAAACTAGCAATTTATCTTAACATATTGCCTAATGTATTCATATGGTTTGCCCTCCAAAATAGATCCAAAGTTTTTAGTAGTCACACCAAAATGACACTAGTACAAAATTTATTATGTTTATAAAAAAGCAACAGAAATCATCTGAATGCTTTTTTCAATATTAAGATAAAAGGAAATAAATACATGAATCAGGTTAAGAGTAAATATATTTGTGTTTATAGCCTGAACATATAATTTTTCATCTCTGATTCCCTTTTAGAGTTTCACTGAATAAGTTTTTTACTATATTAACTAATAATTCATCTTCTATGTGGTACTTGTAAGGCTTCCAATTTTTGTAAGTATAATGTGATGAACAGTTTATATATAGATTTTTTTTAGGCTTAAAGGATACATTTTTATGGCAATAGGAACGTTGATCTTTCAAATATATAGCCAGATCATTGCCCATAAATGTAGTGACAATCACACCATTGTAGTCAGTTTATGATTCAACCTGTTTCCTACAGTTTATGAGGATTATAACCTGTGTCTCTGATATTCTCTATCTTTTATTTTTAATTTTTTTTTTGGTGGTACCAGAGATCAAACTCTGGATGTTGCGCTTGCTTGGCAGGTGCTATCTCCCTGGCCCTCTCTATTTTATAAATTGGTGAATATATCTCATTTTTCATGTATGGTCTTATAGTCCTATTAATGAGTTTGGACTTATTTCTATTATATTATTTTGCCTTGTATTTTTTATTTGTTTTTAGGTTTTTCTTGCCATTTATTATATATTTTTTATTTGGAAATGCTTTTTACTTTTGTTTTTTTTTTTTTTTTTTTTTTTTTTTTTTTTTTTTTTTTTTTTTTTTTTTTTTTTTTTTTTTTTTTTTTTTTTTTTTTTTTTTTGAATTTTTTTTTTTTTTTTTTTTTTTTTTTTTTTTTTTGAACTAAGAATCAAGCCAAGGTCCTTGTGCATGCTAGGCAAATACTTTTTTTTTTTATGGAACCAGGGATTGAACTCAGGCCCTTGTACTTGCCAGGGAAGCACTTATTCTACTGAGTCATCTCCCCAACCCCTAGATAAATGCGTTGCCATTGAGTTACATTTCCAGGTCCTTGGCTATTGGATTTTAACCTTCACTGGTCTGGCAGTTATACTTATTTCTATTAATTTAGGAGCTACTGTTAATTTTTGTTTTAAAACTTTCATATTTTGAAATAGTTACAGAACAATGGAAGTTACAAAACAGTACAAAGGTATCAATTGCCTATTAATCAATTTTCCTTGACAATATTTTACACATGTATACTATGTATCAAAATCCTCAAATTGACATTGATATCAAATTTTGCATATTTCAGTTTTTGTATGTATATATAGTTCTGTGACATTTGCCACAAGTATGGATTTAGGTATTCAAAGTTGCATTCAAATAGAAAATTCTTCTATTCACAAAGGAACTCATTCATGCTATCTCTTCACAATATTACCAGCTTACATCCCACCCAGGCAGTCACTAGTCTGATTGAAATCTCTACAGATGTGGTTTTATAAGATATTATCTAAATGAAATCATGCAGTATGTAAACTTAAGATTGCAATTTTACCTTAGTATTCTAATTTTGTGTGTCTTGAGCTTGTTCTATTTCAATGTGAACAGTTTCTATTTAAATGGATGTCCTAGCTTTTGTTTATGCATACACTTCTTAAGGCTTTTGAATTATTTCCCATTTTTGATGTTTATTGATAAAGAATACAAACTTCTCTTTATAGATTGCTATGTATACATAATTTTTTTTCAAGAATAAATTTCTAGGAAAATATTTACAATTTTATCACACAATTAACCACCTATATGTATATAGGTTTGATCAGTACTTAATTTTTCTTCCAAAAACTAACATTGTAAATATATTAGTTAATTTGCATATTTTCCATATGTACAATAATACTTACCTCCTACTGCATGGCATTACAGGTCTGACTTGTTATTAAAATAACTCTGTATAAGTATTGTAGCATACTTTATCCATTCATTTACTTTAGTATTCTGCATCTTATTTTTCTTTCTTAGTGCTTTTCTTGTTACTTTCCAAAATCTTGGGTGAGAGATTGGTCTACTGTTTAAGCATTCAAATACCAGAAAATGCTTCTATACCACCAATCTCTAAATTTGCATTATTGGACATTTCTAGATTTAAATGATTTCCTCTATAGCATTTTCAATAACATTATTTTAGTGGTTCATCACTTAATTTTAAAGCACAAGAATGAAGTATTATGTTTTCTTCATTTTATTGAAATGAATCATTTCTATTTGAATTCTTTCAAATGTTTCATACCCTTTTTATGTTTCATCTTGAACATATTGTGTCTCTGATATTTCATTTCATTGTTTTCATCACTCAGGAAACAGTTTCAGCTGGAATACTTGCCTGCCTTTTCCTGTTTTGGAAAATTCTCAAATTCTATTCCTTTAAATATAGGATAATATGCATTGTAAGCCGGGCGTGGTGGCGCAGGCCTGTAATCCCAGCACTTGGGAGGCTGAGGCAGGAGGATTGTTGCGAGTTCAAGACCAGCCTGAGCTACAAAGTGAGCTTAAGTCCAGTCTGAACTGCATAGTGAGACCCTGTCTCAAAAAGACAAAAAAAAAAAAAATATGCATTGTATACTACCTCTTATTCTATCCTCTGGTTTCCCTAAAGGTAGATTTTGAAACTTCAGAATTTGGGGCCAGAGCGATGGCTCAGTGGAATAAACACTTCCCTAGCAAGTACAGTGCATGAGTTCAATCCTCGGTTCTGTCAAAAGAAAAAAAGAATTTATATTCCTTGTCATTCTTTCAGTCACTTGCTGAATTTGTCTTTGAACAATTACATCTTTCATGTTTGATTGCTTTTGTTTTTACTGTTGGATTTTTCCTTTTTGCAATCCCTCCTGTAATATTTTCCTCCTTTTTGAGAGGATAATTTATTTTAATAAGTTAATATTGATTGATACACCTTATTATGTCTAAGTTTTTTAATGCATAAATTCATTGGTTCCTCTTGATGGCGCTGGTTTTCTTGGGTGCTTGTCTTCCCAGTGGGGTTGGCTCTGCAGCTGAGCTCTGTGAGCTGGGAACACTTCAGTACTGCAGAAAGCCTTAGTCTCGACAAGGAGGGAGAGAGGCTCAAGGTGAGGCTGTTGTGGAGGCAGCTGCTAACCTGTGCTCTTCCCTTTCCCTGGATCATCTCTGCTGATTCCTTTTTCTTTTCTTTTCTGTGGACCTGGGGATTCAACTCAGGCCCTTGGCGTGTGCCAGGGAAGCACTTACTCTACTGAGCCATCCCCCTGCCCCAATTCCTTTTTCTTTTCTGAGATGTATGCATACATTTACACTCTTTATCTTTTAGAAAACATATGGCTTGAGTGGGGTGGGAATAATTAAGGCATGTTTGGGATGAGGAGATAGCTCTGTAGTCTAAGCATCTGCCTTGCAAACACAAGGATCCAGGTTTGATCCCTGGTATCACAGACCATCCTGGCCCTGAAACTGGACAAGGTGGCACCCCAGCACCCTGTAATCGCAGTGTAGGGGGGGATGAGGCAAGAGGATCTGAATAGTGAGACCCTGTGTCCAATAAATTTAAAAAAATAAGAAAAGATTATGATACAATTAATTTTAATTTTTGTATAGATCAATACTTAATATCAATGCTTGAAGCCTTACATAGTTATATAATATACTCTTTGTTCATTATGTTTATTACAGAGACTAATCATCTCTTCCAGGATTTCTGCTTTGTATCCATATACAACATATTTTAAAAATATCTAATTTGTTTCAGTCTTAGTGATCATGTTATCTCTGAAAGCAATGTGAGAATTTTTTCCCTTCATCTCTTTGTTTTGTGATGGTTTATCCAAGATGAAAATTATTGTTTTTTTAAAAACAATTAAATAAAATGATTTATAAAATACACAATTTAAAAAAAAAAGATTTATTTATTTATTTTGCACAGGGTCTCACTATGCAGCTTAGATTCACATTGATTCTGCGGTCTCAGCCTCCCTACTGCTGGAATTGCACCACCACACCTGGTTTCAGTGGCTGACACAGCGTGTCTGGAGTTCCACGGCCAGCATAGCATGTAGTACTGGGGATTGAACCTAGGTCTTTGCACTTGCCACCCAGGCACTTAGACTGCCAAACTATCCCCGACCCCCAGAATCCATTTGTTTTGAGCCATGATGGTGGCACATACTTACAATCCTAGCACTCTGGGAGACTGATGCAGGGAGATCATATATTCCAGTCTAGCATGGGCAGAACTATGTCAGTGGGTTAGTGACTGAGCAAGACCATGTCTCAAAATAAATATAAAAAGACTGAGGAGGGATGGGATTGAATCTTCCCTCATACACACACACACACACTCACACACACACCATGCACGCACACTCACATACACTGACAACTGGTTTGGCATCTGTTACTTTTTTAAAATAAAACTCAGTGGGTCATCAGTTTATTATTTTGTCAGTTGAAATATATGGTTTTTGTTTCAGGGTTAATTTCTAATCCACTGAGACTTCATTGATTAACACACAGATAAACTGCGTTGTGGGGTAATTTTAATACTGGAAGGGATGTTAAGGCAATTCAGAAGTGGTTTCTCTTGAACTTGGTCCTGGCTTTTTCAAAATCACTGTAAATTATAAAGAGGTCTGCAATAAAAAATTTCATTCTGTCACTACTACATGATATGATTTGCCTTTACCATTGTTCCTGTGTCCAGACTGCAAGACCAGATCCATTAACACACTGTGTAAAACAACTATTTAGAGCCCTAAACACGATTACTGTTTCCATGTGAATTTCCTTTTGGCCTGAGGTTCAAATTTTTCATGTGTGGGCAAGTGCAGGATTTGACTAGGAAAAGTGCCAAGAGTGGAAGGCTGCCAAGGCAAACAGTAGATTTCATTACACATAAGCATCCTCAAATGTTCTCAATCTCATTGCTTACACTGTATTTTTTCTCTAATTATCATCTCATAAAATATAGGCAAAACACTATAAGTTTGAATTTGGTAAATGAAATTATGTGCCCTTTCTTTGAATTGTAGTGTGCCTGGTGACTATGGAGCAAATGATTTTCTATGCTATGTTGAGCAAAGAACAAATTCAAATAGGTTTTGCTAGAGAGCAACACTTCAGAGAAACAACACAAGAGAAGGAGAGCGTGAAGCTTATGCCAAATATTTAGTTTTGTGTTATTGTATGTCTATAAATGTCAAAGAAAGTAAATGAACAATCAAACTGGGATGATTGGGATGAGAAATAAAATTTCAAAATATAGTTAGATGTACCACATAATTTATTAGGATAGTGTACATAGGTTTATTAAGAAACCTTGACATAGAAAATTAGTAGTTAGATTTTTCTAGATTTATTTCTCAGCTTATCCAGAGAGCAAAAGAACAGTGAAACTTAGTTTGTATCATATAATTTGAACATTTATCTTTTGTATTTTGTACATTCAATTCAACTTATATCTTAATTTTACAAGCAAATATTTTATCAGGAAAGATCTGATAACAAGGGAAGAGCCCTAAGATATTATAGCTCATTCAAATATCTATACGTGATTGGTCAAGCAATGGCCATGACTCATCTACATGTCTGACACTGACAAAAGATCTGCAAACTGTGGTACAGGGTTAAAGGATAAATCCTGAGGGGTCTTGACTGACCTTTCAGATACAAAAGATACATTTCTTGTTCTATGGGTCTTGCTTTATCTCGGTCTTAACCATCCAGCACAAAAATATAAAAACGAGGTATATAAAGTAAAGCCATATTATTAATATGCTGAGCTGTGAAAGGCTCAAGTCAAGAAAGGTTTCTGTGCAAACCCACTACTGTTGTGGACATTTATCCAGCAACATAATACAATGGTATTTCTTATTCAGTACAACACATTATAGTAAAGACTTTGATTATTCTTTTTCTTTTATTTTTGGTGGAACTGGGGATTGAACTTAAACTTTAATTATTGATATTGTTATTTCTGAATAATTGATTATCTAGTGAAAACAGAATCTTCTCGATTTTCATGACTTATGCATCCAATGATATTTTAACATTGTTCTAAACTCTTTACTTTGCTGTGAGGTTCTTTACAATTTTAACTGAAGTGTGTTATCTCACTTTTTAAAAGAAGAAAAAACTATTCAGAAGCAACCTCTCTTTAGGACTTTTGGTGAGGTTTTAATAAGTTTATAATATACAAACTACTTAGCTTTGTTGTCTAGCAGGTGGACTTACAAGTATCTAAACATTTCTACTGTTAAACTTGTATTTTTATTGGTGTATGTTTACAATGTAGTATTTATATCCCTTGGAGGAAATAGGTACATGTACATAGCACATTCTAATTCTTTTTTTATGTCCTTGCCCTCCCTTCCTGTCCCTGTCCTTCTATGTCTTTGTCCCTTTCCATTTCCAAAAATATTTATCTCCCTGTTTCCTATTGTCTAATTTTTATTTCACTCTTTGTATTTTGGATTTTTTATATAAGAGAAACCATGTGACACTTAAGCTTGTGTTTTTAATTTGTTTCACTTAATATTATAGTCATAAGGTATGTCTATTTGCTTGCTAGTGAATTCAGGGCATTTTTCTCTATGGTTGAGTAGTAGTCCATTGTGTATAAATATTACTTTTTATTTCTGTATTCATCTATTAATGGACACAGAGGCCACTCCCAAGATTTAGCTATTATGAATTATACTTGTATAAACATGGGTAATGTATGTTTAATTCTTTCAGGAAGAGTCTTACAACAGAAATAACTGATTCAAATGGAATTTCTAGTTTTGTTTTTCTTTTTCAGAATCTCCATATTGATTTTCATGGTGATTGTACTAGTCTTCACTCCTACCAAGAACATAGAAGGATTCCTTTTACCCTCTCCCCCTCCAATACTGAAAACTATTTGATTTGTTATTGATTGCCATTCCTTTAGAGTAAGGTAGAATCTCAGTATTGTTTTCATTTGCATTTCTCTGAGAATATTCTTTTAAAGTATACTTTGCAGCAATTAAATCAAGACATATTGTGTCCTTTAAGAAAAGAACATTTCTGTCAGTTCTCCAAGTATGTTCTACAATTTACACTTCTAATTAGGAGCTTTATCATGCAAACTTTGCGTTAGGATTTTTGTATAACATAAATACTGCACATTTACAATTTTTTAAAAAAATTGCTAACATCTACGGTTAGCTCTTTCTCCCTCTCCCTGTGTGTGTGTGTACAATTCTTAAAAGGAACTGGCAATTCCTCTTTAATTTTCTTTGAAGTAGTTATTAAATGTCTCAGCTTTAATTGTAACTTGGCTTTGAGTAGGAGCATCACTTTTCCTTTCATGTCTATTGGTTAGCGTTCTCTAGAGCAATGGTCCTAAGGTTTTAGGCATCAGGGACAGATTTCATGGAACACGATGACTGGGAGGAGGGGTAGGAGCTGGCTTTCCTATTTTATTCGTGTGTATTTGTGGTATTTCCATTCTAGAGGATTAATATCCCCACCTCGGCTCCATCCCAGCTCTTCAGGTGCTGTATTTTAGTAAGCTGCTTTCAATCTAGATCCCTCTTCTGGCCAGTTCTCACCACTGAGCTGACAGGAGATGGAGATCAGGGTGTCATGAAAGTCCTGGGGAGTGGCCATCAGTGCAGGTGACATTTGTGGGCCAGCTGCCCACCTCTTGCTATACGGCCCAGTTGGGTGGAGAGCCTTACTCTAGAACACTTGACATGTGTGTCGTGGTCTATTGCTGGGAATTTGTTGCTTCTCTCTGTGCTCCACACCTCACCTATGTTAAATTAAGGAGATATTTTATGTCTTTATTACATAAGAAATATGGTTGGGTAAGCTTAGGTTATGTACTGGAATCATTTTGTGTTTCTGTGCAGAGCTGAGATAAAACTGTAAGGTGCCACCATGTGTTGGGGTAAATTTAAAGAAACCATTATCTTTCTCTTTAATGGAAGCACTTCACAGCTGATAACAGCTTTTGTTCTAACCGTCTTTTTAAATTTAAATTATTCCAGAGTCTTATGTGGGATGTGATTTAACACTGTAGTCCTGGAATAGGTACAATGATTCTAGATAGTCACCACGCATGTGCTTAAAGCAAATGAGAGAGCTTGGTGATCACGGTTATGTTTTTTGATTTTGTCATTATTAATATTATGGTAAGGGTCCGGGGAGATAGCTCAGTGGAATAAGTGCTTTCCTGGCAAGCTCGAGGACCTGAATTCAAATCCCTGGTCCCACCCCCCCAAAAAAAATATTATGTTAACAACTATAGTTTAATGGGAGGAGAATATACTTAATTTTATGTGAAAGAGGGGCTTGAAACTAATAAGATTAGGGGTTACTCTTTCACTAATCTTATAAGTAATTCCAAATTTAATGCCCAAGATACTTGATAAATTGCTTTTGAAAAATATGAAGCATCTCTTTAAAACTTCGTTCTGCTTACAAATTTTGGTATTTTGGCTATGGTATTTTTAAATTTTCTAGTTTTTGTAGAAAGAATAGTACATAATGATCTTTATTTTTTTCTCATCATTTTAATTAAGGGAAGTAATAAACATGAAACAATAAGATGTGATAATTTTTTCAATGAGACATTACCACAAATATTTTGCATTTTGGGGCAACTATTTTCTGAGCTTACATGGATTTACCATCTTCAGCAAAGAGAATACATTGCAGAATATTGCAAAAATAATATTTATTTATTTTCAGCTCTTTACTTCTTGATGTATAAAAACTCATTCAGTTTCAGAAGCTACTTGAGAATTTCCTGAAACTTTTGGTAATATGGAAGAAAATTGTGCAAAATATAAAAATCAAGGTCAGAGAACACCAGAATAATCCTTTTGATTCCAAGGATCATTGTGTGCTCACCAGAGTGATCATTTGTAATGATTACTACGTAGACATGTAACATGCATCAATAATGGAACATAAACTCTCATAGCACACCTGGAATCTGTGTAGATATTTTAATTTTTTATTAAACATATCTGACAGGAGAACTGTCCAAAGTCACAAATTAATAATAAAATTACAGAAGGGACTCATAAAACTACATTATATACACTAGTAATCCTATATTGGTCACTCAATAACCTGATTCTTTGATAAATATTTTTCTTTTTTTGGTGGTGGTTCATAGAGATTTTAATCTGAAAAACTTTAACAACTGAGATACTTAATATACACCAGTAACTTCTCTTTCTAATTAATGTTGACAAATAATGGGACTCGTGCTCACAATCTTTATCACTGGGTCTAAAAATTTCACATAAGAACCATTACCATAGGGCACTCAGCCCTCCAAAACAAACACCTATTTTGGTAGTATTCAGGTAAAATAAGAAAAGTGGAATTTGATTTTCAGTGTGGTACATAACTGACCCTTTAATACCTGCTTCGGTCTCCTCTTTCAGTACGGGTCTCCCCATAACCTCTGGACCCTCCACACTTTGAGATAGTATCAAATTCACAAGGAACAGGACATATCCTGATCTTAGAAAATTGAATCTGTTGTTCTTGCCAACCACTATGCTCATCACCTCTAGAATAAGTATCACTTGAAGTGAATAAATAATTTGCCTTGCTTCCACTGTATCTATCCCAAAAGGCATTAGAATCATCATGTGACTGCTTCTATTATGTATCTGTGTGGTCTCTCTTGTAGGTATTGCTCCACAGGACCAACCATAACTCTCATACATGATCAGTATTTTTTTTTTAAATCTTATATTCCATAGTTAATACAAGGGGAAGTGGTTCAAACATAAGTTTAGGTCGATTGTCAGTTATCTCTGTGTAGGTCTTAACGTGTGTAGCTTTAAACAAGGCAATTCACTCTGTGAACCTTTAACTATGTTATACTGCTTACTAATGACTTCTCATGATTATGAAGTATAGAGCACTTTGAGAAGATGAGGTAGATTCTATTTCCTAATATGTTTCCAACCGTGTCTCACAGAGCACGTGACCTTGAGTACTGTGGCTTTGCCTTTCTACATCAAGGTGGGAAGTCTCACTCTGTTTTCCTGAGATCTGGGCAGGAATATTGTAGCAAAAAAAAAGTCCCTTTTCTCTTCTACATGCAATTCTCTAAGGTAATGTTTACCTGGCTACAATCATGAGATTGTAGTCTTTTATAGCCCTGGATACTTTGAAAAATTACTCATAGACTATCTCATCCTCTTGCCCCTTTCATTTCCTTCATCCCTCATTCCTATTGCCTGGGATTACATTTCTTCTTAGAATAGCATGTGAAACTATGCCTCAGGTGCTCGCTTCTGGTACATCCAGCATAATGTACACATAAAAGAGAAATTTTTCAACTTTTAGGCTTTTGACAAACCCTCAAATACATACGTATTATCTTATGTTGGAAAAGGAAGGAAAATCTTTGTAAAGAAAAATTAAATCTGTGGCAAAATATAGTCGTTAGGCCATGAGTGATCATTGGGCCAAAACAGTGAATGAAAACTTCCATCTAAACACATAGAAACATGAAAGGGTTTCAAAAATTGACCTCTGTTACAGGAGAAAGCCACTTTTTGCAATCATTGAAGCCTAAGATAAAAATGACATTATTTCCTAAAGGAATTCATGAACGGAAGAGGCAGAAAATACAGCTCTTATGAAAATGAATACTCACAGTGGTGGGCGAAATGTAAAGTAGAGTGATGGTCTGGAAGCAGGGGGAAAGTGATACAGACCAGGAAATCAAGATGAAAAATTGTTTTGAATTTGGAATGGAGGCTTTCCCCACATGAGTATCTGTTGCAGAAATGTGTCTCAAAGAGACAGCTGAAATTCTTTAAAAGTAAAACCAAATAAATCTAGATACTCCCACATGATAGTATTTAGTTATGACTCTAATGGATTGTTCAGTACTGTGATCCTAATAGAAAAATGCTAGAATTTGTGGGCTAAACATGAGCTCTAGGAACCTCACCGAGGAAGCAGATACCATATGACACATAACCTCACAGTGTCCATGCCAGGAGCAACATGAAACAGGACATCGCAGAAGCCATGCCTTTTGGGTATCTTGCCCATGTATCTGGAGATCATCCGGCCCTGGCAGTGTCCAAGCTGGTCTACTTATCCCATCCATCAAGTGTATACCTCAATATACAGCACCTAGAAAGTTCACAGTGGTTATATATTGAATTGATAAGTATCTGTGACCATATTATGAATGCTTAAAATCAAAATATGCTCTTACTGTATTTAATCTCACGCTTCTCAATAAGGAAGTAGGAGAAGAAAATACCTCGTATAAATCAATAATGGCGCACAAATAGGAATGCTTTCTTGCTGTCAGACTCCCATCAGGATGGACATACTTTGTTTTGCTGTGTGCGTGCTTTGCATCAGTTGCAGCAAGCTGTGGCCCTGCATCCTGTAGTCTATCGGCAGGCGATACGTCCATGTAGCGGTCTGTCATAGTGATCTTTCATATAGTAATTATTTTAAGACAGAACATACCATTCCCATGTAAGTTGACAAAGCTGATAAATGTGTGTGTTCTGACCGTTTCTCTAAGTGACCTTTCATTCACCTTTCTCTCTCTTTAATCCTCTCTGCTCTTTGAGACACAGTATTGAAATTAGGCCACTTAGTAGCCCTAAAATGTCTTCTCAGTGTTCAACCAAAAGGAACGCCCACATGTCTCTGACTTTAAATAAAAAGCTAGGACTGATCAAGTATAATGAGGAAGGCCTGAAAAAGGCCTCGCTGGAGCGAGGTGTGACTGCACATGCCTGTAAGTCAGCGCCTTGGTAGGCTGAGGCAGAAGACGGAAAGTTTAAATTCAGCCTAGGCAACTTAATGAGACCCTATCTTAAAAATTAAATCTGCAAAGACCTGGAGATGTTTTTCTGGGTTCAGTTGCCAGGGAGAGAGAGAGAGAGACAGAGAGAGAGAGGAGAGAGAGAGAGAGAGAGAGAGAGAGAGAGAGAGAGAGACTGACAGAGACAGGAAGACAGAGAGAGATGGAAAGAGGCACGCAGACAGACAGACAAGCTTCTTCGACCAAATATAATACTCAAGATGAAAATGCAAAGGAAAAGCCTTGAAAGGAAATTAAAATCACTACTTCAGGGAGTGCACTTATGATAAGGAAGCAAAACAATCTTATTTCTGATAAGGAGAAAGCTTTTTCAGTCTGGACTTGTTAGAAGATCAAAGCAACCATAACATCCCTTTAAGCCAAAGCTGAATACAGAAATAAGACCCCACGTTTTCAGTGCTGTGAAGGCCTGATAGATGAGAAGGCTGTAGAAGGAAAGTTTGGAGCTTGGAGAGGTTGCCTAACAATGTTAAGGAAAGAAGCCATCTCCCCAGCAAAGTGCGCGGTGGGGCAGCAAGAGCTGACAAAGAAACTGCCACAGGTTATCTGGGTGATCTGGCTAAGGGCTTTTCTTAAGTAACTGACTTCCAGTGTTAATGAATATGGAGGAAGAAGCCATCTGCAACTTGCATGCAGCTATAGGGAAATGGTCAATGCCAGGCTTCAACAATTCAAAGGTGACATGAGCCAAGGCAGGGCTTGTTATGGGCTAAAGCAGCCTGGTGAGTTTAGGTTGAAGTCAGTGTTCATTTACCATTTTTCTCTAAATCCTAAAACCTTTATAAAGTTTACTCAACCTAATAATTGTTCTGTAAATGAAACAACAAAGCCTGAATGACAAAATATCTGTTTACAACATGATTTATTGAGTATTTTAAGCCCAGTGTTGAGACCTGCTGCTCAGAAAAATGGTTTTGTTTTTTTTCAAAATACTCCTCTTGTTGACAATATACCTATTTACTCAAGAGTTTTGATGGAGGAAAATGATGGATTTAATCTTTTGTTGAGACCTGATAACACAACATATATTCTGCAGCCTTGTGACAAAAATATGATTCGAATTTTTAGTCTAGTATTTAAGAAATACTTCTTAAAACGATGCTACCACCGCAGACAGTGATTGCTTTGATGGACATGGGAAAGGTCAATTGCACGACTTCTGCAAAGGCTTCACAATTCCAGGTGCTGTTAAGTGGTTGATGGCAAGAGGTTAAAATCTCAGGAGTGATCAGAGTTGGGAAGAAGTTACAACCTTCATAGAGTACTTGAAGGGGAATCATGTTCAGCTTTGACACTGCTGAATGCATGATAAGCACCACACAAAGGAGGAGAGTTTCCATGTGGTTCATGGTTTCAGAGTTGTCAGCCCTGGCTGGCTCCAAAGCAGGAACTTCGTGGTAGAAAGGAGTGGCAAATGAAGCCACGCTGCTCACGTCCCTGTGGCCAGAGGGGCAGAGAACAGGGTTCGGTGAAAAAGCACAGCCCCAGAAGGAAGGCAGGCATATCTCCAGTGATTCCTCCCAAGTGGGCCCATTTTCTAACAGGATTTTCAGCTATGAGTGCTTGTGGATTAATTCCTTAATACATATGGCCCACCATGATGTAATCCTCTCTCCAGAGCTCTCTTAATCTCATTAAGATTATTGTGTATGTGCTGGAAATGGCAAGAGGACTAAAATTAAAAGTGAAGCCTCAATATATAGCTGAATTTCTCCAATCTCGTGAAGCCTCAATATGTAGCTGAATTTCTCTAATCTCATGGTATAATTTTATTTATTTATTTATTGGCAGAACCTGGGATTGAACTCAGTCCCTTGCACTTGTTAGGGAAGTACTTATTGTACTCAGCTATCTCTCCAGCCCCTAATTTCATTTATTTGATACAGGGTTTTGTTATACAGTTCAGCCTCATAATGATCCTCCTATCTCATCTCTTCAGTGGCCCACACCTGGTTTTAGGGCTGGCACAGCATGCAGTATCGAGGATAGAACTAGGGTCCTAGCACTTGCCAGGTGCTTAGACTACTGAGCCATCTCCGCAGCTCTCATGCTATAATTTTACCAGATGAGCAGAAAGTGGTTTCAAGAGTTAGAATCTACTGGTACAGATGCTGTTACCACTACTGAGAAGACAAAAGCAAGATTGTTACATAAACTAAGTTGGATAGGCAGTGGCAGGATTTGAGGTGATCATTCTAATTTTAAAAAAGTTCTAATGTTGGTAAGATGCTGTCAGATAGCATTGATTAGAATGGAGAGACCTATTGTAAAAGGACAAGTCAATTGGTGTGACAAATTATATTGTCTTATTTTAAGAAACTGTTGCAACAGCTATCATGCTGATCAATCTGTAGTCATTGGTACTGAGGAAAGATCTTTCACAGGGACAAGACTCCTATAAACACAGATGATTGCTATATTCCTGAGCATAGAATATTCTCCAATTTAGGTATTTACATTTTAAACACAATATTTTGCGCTGAATAGATCCCAATGTAACATACGGATTGGGACACCAATGAATTCGTAGGTCTTGCTCACTTGTGACATTCACCCTACTATGTTGGTCTGGGAGGGACCTGGCCTGTCTCTAAGGAGTGCTGGCATGAAATCAACACTACATTCTGCGAAAGTGCTAAAGAAGGCAAAGAAATGGAAGAAAATGGAAGACACACACACACACACACACACACACACACACACACACACACACACAAAGAGTTTAGGAAGCATTCTATGATGATTCAAGTGTCTATGTTAACAGCAGCGTATATGCAAGACATCAATGTTTTTATTATTGGAAACAGTGAAGGGCTTATAATTTAGATGGTCAACCACAGTCTTGAAGTGCAAAGTGCTTTCCAATTTTGTCAAAACACTTGTGCTCAAAGCGTGTTTGAATTACTTGTAATGAGCTCCCTGACAAAGGAGTCTGAAGACCATGTAATTCAAGAAAATCAAGGACGTCAAGGGCTTCCTCACTGTGGTCATTTTAAGCCGCACAATTAGGAGGGTCTCTAGGGATTTACCTATTTCTCATGCTGAAGGTTTTTTTAAATGCCATCAAGAACTGAAATTACCCTAATAAAAAAAATAGACTGGGCAAACTGTGAAGAAAATATTCTTTAAAACTGAAGTGATGGCTCAACTATTTGGGGTCTTAGCAGAAGCAAGTGAAGTGAGACCCTTTTCCAAGCAAAATGGGTGCTCCAGTGCTCTTGTAGCAGTAGCAAAGTGTTTAGGTTGAGGTACAGCCAATGCGTGCCTCCCGGAGAGCCTGCGCCTTTCTTTGGTATGCAGTTTTACTATTCGCTCAGGCAGTAAATCATGAGAGATGGCACGATGACTATTCAAACATATTGCAGACTGATAAATAATAGAATGACTATAAAGCATGAAGAAATTGAGCAGAAAACTCCTAAAAACAATGAACTTATTTTTCAATGAGTTGAAAAATAGCAATCATGAGTGATTCATTATAGAGGTGAAAAATTACAAAGTTACAGCCCCAGAGACCTTAATTCTAGTAACAGAAGTCACTTTAGTAAGCTTTTCCAGTTATTCACACTGATCAAATATGTTTTCTTCATTCTTAAGAAATTATATGTCAGTGTAAAGGATTTTAGAAACATTTTTATTTGAAATGGCTGAATTAACAAACATTTGAAACTCATGTTAAGTAAAAAAATAAAAACCCAGTTCATCAGAATTTGTTTATTGAATCTTCTGTTATTTATATACATATTATTCATTGATGACCTAATTTGTCTATTGAAAACTCACTTAATAATCATTTTCTAGGTTCAATTACAATTGTTGTTCTTATAGAAGTGGCTGTCTGAACTATGCATTTAAAGCCATCATGTGGGTTAAACAGAAGTTTTGTTTTTTACCTCTTCCTTTCTAGATATTTAGCTTCAAATCTACCCTTTCAGGAAGGATTAAAAGAATGAATAAATATAAATTTACTGGACTAGTGCTCAAAATAAAAGGTCATTACAAGATTTGGTTTTATGAAGGAGTCAGTTCTTTCATTGTAAAATTATACAAATAGAATCTTTCATAATGCTTGGTATGAAAAATATAGAAAATGTCAGTGTAAATAAGGCAAAACTATTATTGATTCAACTGTCTAATGTATTTAATTTGCTTCATCCCTGTGAGCTTTGCTTTTCTAGTCTAATATTTACTTCACTACTGGGTACACAGGAATGGATTTCCAAGTGTATGGATTTTCTGATTTTATTTTTGAATTCAAAGTGAATTATTTTGGGCTGGGGACATAGCTCAGTGGAATAAATACTTGTCTGGCAAGCACAAGATCCTGAGTTCAATCCCTGATACCACAGGACAAACAAGCAAACAAACAACAATAACAAGAACAAAAACCAAAGTCAATTATTTGGTAAGTATAAGTAACATTCAAGAAAAGGTCATCGACTCCCCATTCTAAAAGGTAGGTAGTTTTCAGAGTTCGTGTCATTTCAAATGAGTTCCACATAGATTTCTACTTAATTTTTTTTTCTGTATTTTAGGACAGGGCCTATAGGATCTACAGTGTCTCGCTACGTAGATCAGACTCACAGTGATTCTCCTGTTTTCAGCCTCTCAAGTGCTAGGATTACAGGCACGCACCACCATGTCCAGTCTCAATTGCCTTCTTAGCACACCCCACAGGTGGGGCAGGCATGGAATGCTGGGAATCAAACCCCGCTGCTGCATTCTGCTGAGCTATCAGGCCAGCCTTAGATTTCTACTTAAATTTTAAAGTAGTATTTCAAAGTCATAGAACTTTTTTGTTCAATTTTTTAAATCTTACCGTAGACATAATGGCTTATTACTTACAGATACATCAGTGGCCTTAAAATTTCCCACAGTATCACTTAAACTGCCATCTAAACTTACTTGTTCAGGGGCTGGGGAGATGGCTCAGTGGAATAAGTGCTTCCCTGGCAAGTGCAAGGGCCTGAGTTCAATCCCTGGTTCTGCCAAAAAAAAAAAAAAAAAAAAAAAGACTAAACTTACTTGTTCATTGACTTTTTTCAATGTGTTTTCAGCATTTTATTATTATATGTGGGTGTTGCATTTTAGTCCTTTTAAGACTAAACATTCTTGAATTCCTTTTTTTTAATTCTGTTTGGCAACTCTTAGGAGCCCCTTTAAATGAAGACAAAGCCCTGAGCGGCATTTTGGAGGGATGACTTAGAGTAGATTGAGCGTTTTGGGTGAAAGCCTTATTTTTAAAAAGAGAAGAAATTTAACAGAGTAGAAATGCTGTATCTGAGTGGTTTTCAATTCATAAAGGGATTATTCTATAAATTATTATTTCAAATATTTCCATGCTTCTGAGTGTGCATGAATATGCATATAGCAAGTAAAAATATAAAAATATCTTTCTTACTATGAGTTGTAGAAAATATGTTTCAATATTGTTGGTCTTTAGAAACCCATAAAGATAGCAGGAAGAAGAACAAGGGGGACTTTTTCCACAGCATCTACCAAGTAAGGTAAGCCTGAGGCACAGTGTAGTCAAACCATGAAACAGAGGGCAAAACATTCATGTTTAATGAGATCTAAGACAAAACCATGAGGTGCCACAGGAAGCAAGTTTTTGGGATCAGTGAAGAATGCAATTTTAATTGGTTTCTGGGAGAAACAACCAACTTTCTAAATGACTTGTGACTGAGGAATAAAGTCATGTCATTGGACATACATAATTTATAAAATTATACACATAGAGCCAGAGAGATAGCTCAGTGGAATAAGTGCTTGCCTGGCAAGCGCAGTATCCTGAGTTCAATCCCCGGTACCGCCAAAAAAAAAAAAAATACACAAAGAAAATTGATAATAAAGACAATGGAAGGTGAAGAGAATCCTTCAAAGTGGCAGAAAATGGAGTGTATTTGAAAGAGGTAGTTGTATTTGGAAACTTGGAGAACAAAATGGGAAATCTGAAGTTGGGGCACAGTTACGTGGTTGACATCACGCAGTTAAAGTTGGTGGATTTACCGGCATGAATTTAAGAGAGCTAGATAGTGACCGGTGACATAGAAATGCACAGTCAGGAATATATTAACAGAATTTAGGGGTCATGGAAAAATCACAATCATTAAATTTCAAAGCAATGGCTTGAAATGCATTCTAAATGAGGTGTATCAATCATTTGGACTGCATATAATCAATTCTCATTATTCTCACATTCTGTATTTGTGAATTCTACTACTTACTAAAATTTATTTGTAATTTAAAAATCAATAAACTAGGAACTATTATGGGCACTTCGGACATGCATGGAGTGGCAAAAAATTTCAGTTGCCTGTAAATTAATTCTCAGCCATGGCCAAAAGGCAGTACTGCCTGTTTCATTTCTCATGCTATGACTATTCTTTGTGCAAATGTTTTAGTTCATAATTTTAACTTTGTACTTTTTTGGGTGACTTCACTTTAATTATCCCCAACTATAGCCCTGAAGGGCTGCTTCATGTTTCTGAGGTTACAGGCATGTGATATGTAGAAAAGAAAAATACATGTGTATGTGAGCTCTATTCAGGCCCAAATTATGGTGTTGTTGGCAATGAATTCAATGTTGATGTTAATGAATCAGCATCATGTATTAAGCACAGTGTGAAAGACACATAAAAAGGGTATAAATTGATTGATAGATGGAAGATTATAACCCAAAATGATCAGGAAAGGTACCTTGTTATTGCCAGCAGAAATAATGATTCAAGACTTGCTAATTTCATGCTTGCAGTGACTTTAAAAATAATGCAAATGATAATAAGGGCCAGCCAAATAGCTCAGTGGATTAAAGTGCCTGCAAGCAGGTGCAAGGCCCAGGGGTTTGATCCCCCAGGGTCTGCTGTGCTGGCCCTGCTCCCTGAGCATGCTGAGATCGCAATTGAGACTGGGTGTGTTGGTGCATGCTTGTAATCTCAGCTCTTGGGAGGTTGTCAACAGGCAGGTCATCATGAGTCCAATACAGTAGTAAGATCTTGAACATCCTATAGATGCTTCCCTAAAAAATACAAAAACAAAAACAAAAAAAACCAAAAAGAAATGCGAATGACAATAATTCACTGTAGTCTGAGCTAGAACACATTGAAGTGGACTACTGCAATGGAATGTTGGAAATTATTGAAGTATTTCAGTTTTGTATTTTATTCTGCAATAATAAATTTTTTAGTAAATGTTATATTCTTGATAAATATATGGAGAATACCTTTCTGTATGTATATATATATATATATATATATATATATATATATATATATATATATATATAAATTTATTTATTTGTTTTTGTGGAACCAGGGATTGAACTCAGACCCTTGTGCTTGCCAGGGAAGCACTTATTCTACTCAGCCATCTCCCCAGTCCCTCATAGGATTGTATTTTGGAGCAAATAAAATACAGTCTTTGCATAAAAATTTGGAGAAGTTTAATGATAATTTAATCATTTATTATAAATTTTTAAGATGATAATGAACTATCCAAATATGTAATTAAATGATTTTTAAACAACATTTTCAAAAGTATTTTATGTTATATACCATAGATAATAGTGGGCTTATTCTGTAATTCTTTGTATCTTTAGTATAAATTTAGTTTTAAAAAATCAATACAATATTATGAATGTTTCCTTAAACCTTCTATTTTGTTTGTTCAAATGTCTATGGTTCCTACATGCATTTCAGAAATAATGTTTATATCATCAACTTAAAAGGCTGATAAAGTTCAGACCAATGAACTTTATTGTAAGAACCATGAAACAAAAAATGTTTAAGAGCAATTTTCTTGTAAATATGCCTTTGGGTTTCTTCAAAGAGAGTACATTTAATGCAATAGTGAAAGTTATCCCTATTTGAGTTATAAGACTCAAAACATGACAATCCTCAATATTTAATATAGAGCCTTCTAAGAAATTAAGAGAGGTGCAGATGATTCGCTGGCTTAACAGGCATTTAGCAAACTAAATAAGTTTAAGTGAATATTTCCTCTGCAAAAGATAGAAGTGTCTAGCACACACCAGCTACTTGGAAAGCTGAGGCAGGAGAAGGTGCCAGCACCTACAACTTAGCAAGACACCATTTCAAAATAAAAGGTTAAGAAGAGTGGCAATGTATCTCTCTGGTAGAATGTTTGCCCAGCATATGGGAGCCCCTGATTCCATGCTCAAGCATAAGGAAAAATAAAAATGACTGGAGAAAGGAAGAGAAGTCACATGGAGGATGCAAATTCATTAGATTCTGAGCCAAAACCCCTCAGCAAACCCGTAGTGTCTCACTCTCAGAAAGGGTTGGAGGGCAGATGCATGTCATCAGTATGGGTGTGATTCATGATGCAGCAATGCGGGACACGTATTAATATTATTATTTGGCATCAGACATTTCATTATGTCTTTATTTGTGTGACGTGTAATGAAAACATTAGTGCTAAAATTTCACAGTCCTCAGAACATTGGGGGAGACCCTTTCCTAAAGGCATTACTTCTGGAATTTCTGGAGCCATTCATTTCAAAAAAATAGGACACACTCGCTTTGGCAGTGCTGCTTCTGCTCAAGCGTAATGCCTGGACATGAAGCAGAGGAAGCAGACACAAGAACTCGTGGCATTCTTTATGTGAAATACTGCACATAACCGAGCATCTTCACACATTTAAGTTATTTTTATTAAAGAAAAGAAAGAAAGTAAGCTATACCTTAAACATTATCCCAAAATGTTCTGAATTTTTAGCACTTCTAGAAGGCAGAAAAAGTGTAGGACTGATTTTAGGTTAGGTTTAACGCTTTTCCAGGAATTTTACTTTTGTAATGGATCTAGAAGTTCTGGGCTTACATGAAGGAGGGCAAGCAGTATTCTGAAGAGTGAAGAGCGTGTTTTGCACATTTTGGTTATGTAGTAGTATTTAGATTTGGAATTTGGAATAGATGGGAATGGGGACTATTCCTATGGCTCTTGTGTGTGAAGAGAGATGCTAGGCTTGATATAATTAGGAATGTTTTCATGGGAAACCCAAACATGAGAAGAGAATAATCCAGGTGAGAGAACGGTGAAGGCTGGGAGAAAGTTAGAAAGCATCCAGATGCATGGCATGCGAGGAGATGGCAAGGTAAAGGAGAGAAGATTGGAACTACAATGTAGCAGAAAAATAACTAGAATAAAATGCTAAAGAAAGATGAAATAGCTCCACTGAATTTAAGGCATAGTACAACTTACTTCACTAAGAAATAGCATTTTTGTCTTTCTCAGATCTCAACAAAGGCATTCAATGTTATTGACCATTAAGACAATACAGTCTGGTATTCACTAACATTGCTCCATAGAACTTCAGCTGCAGATGTGGAGGCAGATTCTTTGAGGGCTGTTTAAGTGGACATCTTTCCCATTTAATCTATTGATGCTGCAGATCTTTTAAAACATTCTGTATCTGTCTTTGATTTAAGGTCTTGGCTTGCCTAAACATCACAGCATTTTCATCATATATTTCTGTGGATTTAAAATATTAATTATAATATCAGTAACTTGAACAAACTCATTCCAACTCAATCCTTAAAATTTCATTGGATGGGGCACATTAAGAAGAAAAGGAAGTAAAGATGATAAAAATTTGAAAACTGTGTGTCCAGTTCCTCATGATAAGAGTCTTTGTTATATATTGCAAATGTCTATAAAAATTTTTAAAAAAGACATTAAAAAAAACAGGGAAAGTAGGCTGAAACACTGTGTTGGTCATTTGTATTATAGAAAATATATCTATGCCTTGTATTACACCTGGACTTGTACTGGGAAGGATCTAACATCAGCAGGTTAATGAGACAGCAGACTGAGGAGACTGAACATGACAGATCCAGCTCTCAGTGCTTCGAGCAGAATGGATGCTTCAAAAAGAAGCAGAAACTAATTTTGGGAGTTTTAGAAGAAGGTAAGAGTTTAAAAGGTAGACCTGCTGGTGCAATTTATTTATTTATGCAATGCACTCTTAAAAGGATATTATAAATACCAAATATTGCATTATGGCTCTGAGTATGGGAGTATTACTTTTTAGGTATTTCAGAACCTCTTGTGCAGGGTCAGGATTACTTTTAAAAAAAAGAACTGAGCCTGTAAATGGAATTCAAGTTTTGCAGAGGTAGGGGAGTAGAAGGAAGTACAAGAGATAGGCATGCAGAATGTTGAGTCAAACTCAGGTTAACTACGAAGAGAGGTTGTGTAAAATGGGCCACAGAACAGCTGAACATATTTCTTTGTGTGCATGTGTGGTTTTGTAACTATTATTGCATTTTATACAGAAATTGAAGGCACAACTAGAGCTGTGCTAAACTTCTTAAATTTTATTTGATTAGACAAGCAAAAGATATTTTATTTTATACTGTCAAAATCCAGTATAACACAGAAAACATTTTTATTTGCCAGCACTGAAGGCATAGATTTTATTTTATTTTATTTTAATCTTTTGGTAGCAGGAATTGAACTTAGGACTTGCATTTTCTAGCCAAGCATTTACCCCATTGAGATATCTCTCTGGCTCAGGCATAGATTTTTAAATTGAACTCATAAAATATATTATTCATGACTCATAAGAATAATCACGTATTAAATATAACATTACCAAAAGCTACAAACAAATTGTTTCTTTGTATATATGCCAAAGATGAATTAGTACTTCTAACATTCAGGATAAGAGATGCAGGGACTTGTCTTTTTGATTATTGGTTATCATTCATGGATAGTAATATTTTATGCCTGGCCCTTTCATAGTCCCATTGAAGTGATATCCTTATATGACTCTTGTTAGCAAAGGAGGTATAACATACCCTCTGATGTTATATATTCATTCATTACTGTGTGAATGCACAGATATGATACCATTTTATAAAGACAGAGATGCTGAAGTTTTTCTAACAATAGTTTCAGGTATCATATTTAGTCATTGCGAGGAATTCGTTGTGTTTACATAGCAACGGGCACAAATGTAGTGTGATGACTCTATCGTAACCTTCAAAATTAGCAATCATTTTTGTTCAGCATTCAAGTGAAGAACATGATTTAAAAAGATGAATGAAAATGATGCTGGTTGATTAAAATTAGGTTTTACTAAAATTAGTGCTGACTGTTCAAGCTTGTCATGTGTGTGGCAGTATTCTTTTCTTTAGAATAGATATTAAACAAATCAAATGTCATGATGATTTACTTCCAAAATTCCTTACTGGACACTTATCCTATTAAATACTTCATACCTTTATATGAGTTAACTCGAGATATTTATTGATGCTATGATTAGGGACCATTCAATCATTTTTATTGTAATTATAGTAAGAAAGAATGGAAGTTGTCCCTGGTCAGTCATAAGAGCCTGAATGTAGAGTTGGTGATAGATTTAAGAATACATTCTCCTGTCAAAATGAGTTACTGTCAATTACCATTCAAAGTCTGGCCTATAATATCAGAGACTGAGAGAAAATTGTACAGAAGGAGCACATTCTTTGGAAAATTTAATGTTAGATATTTATGTATAACTTAAGCCAAATGCTAGAAGCAAGAGACAGGACTTCATGGCATAAAAAACCATGAATTTTGATTCTTAGCTCCTAGTTGTCTATCACATATCGAAATACTTACTTTATTCTTAATGCGGTGGCTTTGCCCTCCTTCTTTGAAATATGTGACTATTTAGCTCTTTGCAGTGCCTATTTCACACACTTCTGTTAAAATTAAGAGAGGACAGGTTAGCTGTGTCCACATTTGAACAGTTTCCATGCTAGATTTGTTCTACCTTGGTACAGCTTGCCGAAGTAGGTCTAAAAGGAGGAGGGGACAGCTTACCAAGAATCCAACAACTGCAGTCTCTAAATTTTACTTCTCTTATAAAAAAATAGACCATTTCTTCATCAATAGAATTCTGACTGAAGCCACATTGAATGTATTTCAGGAATACTACAGAAGAAATTTCTGTGTGCAGCTGAATTTGACAGCCTGTACTTGTCTTTCACTCCAAAATATTAGATTATTCTTTTCTTTTGTCAAAGAATTCCCCCACTCTCACATTTTTTTTCTCCTTCAAAGAAACCTAGAAAAAGTTATATGGATAGAATTTGTAGAAAAGTCAGTAACCTGAACTAAGCATATTGGTTCTTATTCTCATTATTTAAAGTCCTGAACTTTTGTGTTAGTCCACGTCCTTTTCATTAAGAGAGAATTTTTGTAATTGTAAGGAGAAAGTAGAATTTCTAATGCATTGGCATTCTATTTTTATACAGTCCCCAGATTTCTAAGCAGCAGTGCTTTTAGGAATAGGATGATTGTGGGGTTCCAGAACTCAGGGAATCATAATACTACACTGGTTTGAATTAATAATTCATTATTGCCTCACAAATGAGAACACTGTACCATGAAGGAAATATATATTTGATTCTACTTAAAAAACCAACATAAGCAGCATTTATTAGTTATTTTCTGCTACACAACTACTTACTTAAAAATGTAGCAATTGAAAAGAACTGAGGAGTGACCTAACTTCTAGGCAAGTGGCTCTATTGCAGTTTCATTCAAGCTTGGACCACATCTGCGAGGAGGCTGGAGTGAGAAGATGAGCTCAACTTTCAGGAGCCACTCAAGTGACTGCGGAGCAGACCTCTCCTTAATGATGCTTCTGACATTGTGGTTACTCCTGCCTACAGTGAGTGATCTAAACAGAGAGCATGCAAAGGAAACCACAAATGCACAAAGATGCCTCCTCCTTCCTGGTCATTAAAATGCAATCAGCATTTCAATCTTATTTCATTCTTTATTAAAAGTGAAACACTAAGTCTAGTCATATGCAGGGAGAGACTAATCAGTACTTAACTCTCCAAGAGAGAAGTTTTAGAAGAATTAAGTGGAAATTTGAAATTATAAAATTGCACTACAATTCATAGTAGCTTTTGGTACCATTCGAACGATGGAGTTGGCTCTAAAGTTCCTGTTGAAACAATCCACAATGCAACCATGTTAGAAATGTGACTTTGCAAAGGCAAAGCGATTCAGCCTTTCTCAGAAAGAGGCTAGAATCTTACAGGGAACGGTGAGGACAAGCTCATCTCATCTGTCCCCTCCACCTTGTAGGAACATTGTGTTCCCTCTAAAGAACTCAATCAAGCCCCACCTTGGAAGTAAAGACAATGACCCGAACGGGCCACTAACACTTCAGTATCTTAACCTTGGAGTTGCCAGCAGCTGGAAATGTAGGAAAGAAGTTTCTCTTTTGTGTAAATAATTTCCTCAGATGTTTTGTTGCAGCAGTACAGACGTGGAGAACTAGCATTCCATAGGGGCTTGTGGGGTGTGAGTGAGTGCGAGAAGCAAAGGCGAGTTCCTTATTCCTTTTCTCTCCCAAGTTTACTCAGCATATGCTTGAAAAGCTGTGGCATTCTCTATTCTTGCCATTTTACATAGGGTCCTGACTTAAAGAGCCTAATAACCCCATAAGTATTTACTTGTTTATCCTTACCTACAGAATCAATAAATTTCTATTGTTTTGTTCATGTAACCTATATTTTTCCAGAAAATTCTGGATGAAGGTGCTACAATACAGAACTGTGTCAGTTGTATGAAATATCTGAAAAAATGAGGTTATGAAGAACCATGAATGTTCTCGAGTGTTCTGCAGTGTTATTATCAAAATATAAGGAAAAGTCAGCTAGACATACAGTTCATTTCTGATGAGTGTATTAAGACTAATGCAAGCTTTTTCTATAAAGCTGAATCATTCAATTTGTGACTTCTGTGGTAAACAAAACAATTTCATATACAGATTAACTTCAATAAAGAATTTTTAAAAGTAAAAGCTATTACCATGTTAATTGCTCGAAAAGAAAGTCATTAATTATAACATTCAATTTAATCAAATTAAGGGAAACACATTTAATTCAATCTCTAGCTATTCTCTAATAAGTTTAGCAATTTTTTTCAAGTTAATGGGGCCAAATAAATTGAGTAAAGTGAAAACAAAGCAAGTTCAACCATATGTTGTAGAGAAGACAATGTGAACACCAAGCTGGAACCTCAGGAGAATCTAGACTACATGATTTGGTCAATTCAAAAACTAGTAAACTCATTGAACATTGTAATGTTATCAACATCATAATTAAATATTTATTGAACATTTATTATATGAGTAGTATTTTGCATACATTATATAATTTAAGTGTAAAACTTGCCCACAAAATAAACTTCTTTAATATTTACCTGTCACTAATGTAAACATGGAAATATTAAATGATCAAGTGACTTATCTAAGATTACATACAATATTTGTGTATTTTATTCCATTTTAGTATAGCTGCTTTCATTCACACCATTGACCCTTAGCACCATCAAGCTATGAAGATGTATTCTTATATCAAATGGCAATCAGTGAAAGGCATTGTCTTCAAATCCTATCACGTCATGCCATACTTAGCCATAGTTTTAGGCTCATTACCAAAAATTTTCTTGTACAGTACTCTTCTGTTAGAGTGATGTTTAACATGGTTATAAAAATATAGGAAACAAAGGAAAAGAAAACCTTTCTCCAGTCTCTAGTAGTGACAACTATGTTTTTATTTATTTCTATTTTTATTATTTATTTATTTTTTATTTTATTGAAGAACAAATATCAATGAGACAGTTTTAAGACACCTTAACAGGACAGATTGGATAAATTAATACATTCCAAACTGTTTTCATAATGTTTTGGTATTGTACAAGGTGCATACATGATATTATACTTACAGACACTATTATAGCAGATGTGCCTTATCACTAAATTAAGAGAGTATAGCTGTTTACATATCTTTTTTGTTTGTTTGGTTTTTTTTTTTGTCTTTTCGAGACAGGGTCTCACTGCAGTTCAGGCTGGCCTTAAGCTCACTTTGTAGCTCAGGCTGGTCTCGAACTCACCAACAATCCTCCTGCCTCAGCCTCCCGAGTGCTGGGATTACAGGCATGTGCCACCACGCCCAGCTCTACATATCTTTTTTTATACCTGAATTATATCAAAGATTCAATAATTAATACTTTCTACCTTGTTATTTTCCTAGTGGTTGTCCATAGTACTAGAAGCCGACATAATATCCTGTCCAACCACTACCAGTGCAAATTCTGCCTCTCATAGAATTATGTAGATGTTTTTTGTAAAATTTTATTTTACTGGTGCTGTAATTTAATCTGCATTTTATATTTCTGGTAATTTCCCTCTGTGGCTCTTTGGCTACACTTTCTGTCAGCCATTATAGATTATCATCATCTTTTATCAGAAAGTAAGTTAATGTCAGAAAGTTAGATGAAGGGATGACAATGGAGGACCATAACCATTTGCATTAGTTCATGACAGTTCGAATTGTAGATTTTGCATTCATTGTATATTGTATAAGTTTCTACACACATTTGTACATACATATGCATATATTTATATGTGTACATATGCATTTTTAATCATATTTTGTAATTCTATTCTGTTATCTTGATCTATTTTCTTTCACTTTCTGTTTGTGTTTTTGTACCAAAGTTTGGAAGAATCTATTGGTTTAAGCTCTGATCTCAGTGTGATTTTTACTTGCATTTATTTTTCACTCAACCTGTTTTTAGTTTGTTTACGTATTTATTAACTTACTTTTGAATAAACAGTGTTCTCATCCCTAAAACACTAGCAGCTGCTTTAACCCTTCAAACCAGTCCAGTACTGTTGGCTTAGAGGGGTGACTCCTTTGGAACATCTCCGAGGACATTCACTTATATTTACTTATTTTTTCTGCCCCTTTTCTTTCCTCGTGTTTTCAAAGTCTAGGATGACTGTGTCATCTTTGTAAATACGTGGAACTCAGATCACAAATTTTGGTTCAAAACAGAAGTGGCTGAGCCAGGGAGATAGCTCAGTAGAATAAAAGCATGTCTGGCAAGCGCGGGGTCCTGAGTTCAATTCCCCAGTACCACAAAAGCAACAACAAAAAATGAACGGGAGCAGTGCACAAGTCTGTCTTCTTGAAAATGTCTGTATACGTTTCTGATGGACGCACAGAATTGAGAATCCCGGGCCTATGTGGAACAGAAGGGCCTAAGGATGAGAAAAAATAATATGAAACATACATACAATGGAACGACAGCGTCATCATAAATGGTGACGCTGAGTTGATTGTACAAAATAGATTACACATTTATTTCCACAATTATGAAAGCCCTCACTGGTGACATGTCTTGATGCATTATGCACATCACCATTAATTAGGTTCCTGAAAGGTGGAAGGGCTTTGAAACTTACTTAGGATAAAGAAACATCAGAGACAGAAATAATATTTCTGGTTACATTTGCAGGAGGTTACGTAACAAGTCAGAGATAATTTAAGTAAATATTTCAGTATGATAACTTTGTGAACAATTGAAATATCTTTAATATATGAGCTATACTTTACACCCGTCTGTACCACTTCACACTCCCACTGGTAATATTTGTCAGCTCCAGATGCTGCTAGTTCTCACCAACTAGCAGCATCTGTGGTTTTGACTGCTTTTTAAAAAAATATAACCAATTTAATATCCCCATAGTGGAAAATATAAGAAAAGGAATATTCCTAAGCAGCAGGGAAACACTCTTCCTAGCTAGAAAAACAAACAAACAAAAAAAAGAACACACTATTTAACTGGATCTGGTTTTAATCTTTTCTTTTTATTCATTTATTTGCTGCAGGGCATCCCTATGCAGCTCAGATCTGTAGTGATCCTCCTGTCTCAGCCTCCCCAGTGCTGAGATTACAGGTATGTACCACCATGCCCAGTTTTGGTGGCTAGTTTGGCACGGGTTTGTCATGCCATGCGGTACCAGGAATGAAACCTGGGTCCTTGTGCTTACCAGGGGGCTGCTTAGAGCAGCTTAGAGCCTCCATGGCCCCTTCATTGGGTTTTTAGTGCACTGCAGGATGACCTAGAAACTACAGTGAAATCTACGTGAGTCACGCTGCATTTGTCTCTTTCCATGTTTATTGCTTCCAATTTCAGTTATCTAAACAGAAATCCCTCCCTCCCCTGCCAAAACCCAGTGGTCTCCTTTGGAAGGTATAAATCTTGCCATGTTGGCTACTCATAATTTGCATATCAACAGGCCAGTAGAAATAGGTAATGGGCAAAACCGTGTGAATTCATAAGTCACATACATTTGGTTTAACAAAACTTCTGCTTCAAAGGTACTGAACAGAGAACAAGTCTGAGACAAAAATTATCTATTCATTAAGAAAGAAGTGTTTCTTAAGTAGCTACATTATAAAAGCCATTCTGTGAAGCACTGCCATAGGAGAAAATGGAACATAATTTGGTACAGGCAGAAAAAAGAGATTCATGCTATTATCTGTGGACAAAAGTAGCTTGTGAAATGCACCACGGGAGACATACTCCACTGGCCCAGTTTTTGGAAGAAAAAACAATGACATCTGTTAAGGGGAATCAGGGAAGCCATAGTGAAGACAAACAAGACTAATTTGACCCTGAAAAATGAATATATAAAGGCGATCTGTTCACTTTGTTTTGATCTGTGTTAGAAAATTAATAAGTAATCATCAGAAATTTGAAAATTTATATGCTTAAAAAAACTCAATTATCTAAAATCTCACTATCAAAATAAAGGTGTAATTAAAGCAGCTTCATTTCACTTTAACCTGACTGTATTACTTCATATATTTCAGAAACTAATATTCTATAGCCTTTCATATGGTACTTTTTAAAGTTAACATATTAGTTTTCACAAATGAGTTGTGTTATATTTAAACAATTCTTTGTAATTCTAACATTAATGGTCATCTTTTTCATCATTTTGTTTTTTGTGTACTGATCCAGCTCCTTTAGAGAAAACTAAAGTAGATAATATCTTATGTTTACTATTACAAGGCATATATTGAAGAGTCTCTTATAAGTTTTTTTGATATTTCATATTCTTGTAGGGTAGATTATTAGGGAGTTATTATCAGGGCTAGAAGGTCCAAGTTGTGAAGATTTTTCCTGCTAATGATATGCATATTGGTGAATGACAAAATAGGGGTGAAGGCAGAGATACTTAGCAGAGAAAAAGGAGCATAAAAATGAAAATAGCAAGAGGTAAGGAATCCAGAACACATGGAGAGTGCCTCGTTCTCCACTTTATCTAGAGGGCAGAGGACCTGGAAAAGTGCTGTGCAAAGAAATAGTAGAAATGTTCTAAAGTAAGAGTTTAATGTTCTCACCTAAAATATTACTTTAATTTTGTAGATAATTTACTTATAATTCAAGTTTAAATTCGCATTACATGTATTTATTTGATTTTTGAATAACATGCATCATATGGTATTTAATTAAGATAAGCATTGTCATTTATTTCTGTTGAAACATTCAAATATTTTTTTTTACTGGATTTTTCAAATATACATTCATTATTTTGTTCTAGGTATAAAATATTGAAAAATGTAACAAATCTAAAAATCTTTGTAATATAAGGTGTGATAATAAAACACAATGAAGATTTGTGCAAAGATTAGGGTGCATCCTCATTCACTTTATTTGGCAGATCTGGCACTGTGTGATGCTTGGCTCTTCACCAAACTCAGAATGATCATGATTCTTTGGTGGCCATTTGCCATTCAGGACAGCAGGGCAGCCAGGACAGTGCAACTGCAGGCACTGACAAAAGAGGACTTCTAGAACTGCCTCAGAAAAGTCACAAGAACAGTAAATGTATGTGAACTGAGTGGGTGTATTTTTCTTCCCTCCCTCTCCCCC